>JAGJTL010000069.1:2001840-2011992 GCA_022063505.1 Calosoma granatense | reverse complement strand
ACAAACCTTGAAATGTATTTCTAAGACATTATGTAAGAATTATATATATTTACTTATTTATTGTTATTTAAAAAGTAAAATCACATTATCTTATATTTGAAAAATATCTCTCACCATAACTATATTATATAACAATTTTGCTTTTAAATTTACCAATAATCTTGGATTGTCATGAACCTTTATAAGGGTACTTGGCATCGGTACGTCCCTGTTCTGAACAGTGACGGTTGGTGTTGCGAACCGGAACCCGAACCGGACCGGAACCGGATCGATTGTCGGTGGTGGCGAGCGAGCGCGCGCTAGAACATACATGATGTGTACACAAGACGCTCAGTGTACGAAGGCCAATCTCTCTCCCATTGGCCAGCTGAAGCGAGGCGTGTCCGGTCAGTGTAGAGCGCACCCGGCCGCCCAGAGACAGGGGCCTTAGCGGCGGCCCGGCTCTTTGTTTTAGGCAAATGAAAGTGCACGATTTTACTCATACTTCTCTACACACATGTATACGTGTGCGGACACACACACACATACGGGCAAAGAGAAACACAGAGCCCCCCCACTATGTAGTAGAATAAATGATGTTGCTGTTTACTTTCAGAGTTTGTACAGAGTGTGCGGTCCAGTCAAACAAGCACTTACAAGCATGAAGTATATGAATATATTAATTTCTTCCACAGAAATTTTATACCACAATGTTAACATATTAAATAAGTACGAATATAAAGTATTAAATGAAAACGTACAGCTTTTGTTGGAATATATAAATATTTAAAGAATAAATATTAAAGATTATAGAATAGCTGTGCATGTACAAAGATATTAATTTTCCATTGTTAATATTGTATTTTACCGGATAGAAAACTAATTTGGATTTGTTGATGTTATTAATTTTTATTCTTGTAACATGCAACATTTCAGATAAGTAAAATCTAAAACAAAACTTGATTAATTCTGATTAATGAAATACAACATTCAATTACTGCGAGAAACACTTTTATAATTTCAGTAATTTCGTCTCAGTTTGACGGATAATTTAATGAAAGCTTTATTCGTATTTACGCACCATTATTATTGATTTGAAATATGAGATTATCATTTGGATTATGTATTAAACAATACTTCTGTTTGTTGATACGGTGTAAATGAGGGTATATTGAAATACATATAAAATATCTCGGAACAAACAAAGACTACGGATACTTCTTTTGTTCATTTGTTTGACCGGAACGAATTTAAAAATCAAGAAATGTATATGAATATTACATTCTCAGTTACTAAAACAATACATACCACACATGCAATGGCAACGAGCTATTGATATTTTTCTGGGGTGGTATTGTTATGAATCATTGTAAGTAAATGAATGACCTGTAGAATACAAAGTATGTTAAATTATTGAATGGTGGTAGAGGTATAAATGGAAAATGTTTTTATTTTCATATGTAATCGTAACATAGTATGGTACTGATACAGACTTACAGACTACATAATATTGCATATACAAACATACACATATAACATACATTTGTATATAGGCGCACAATCCGTCATATTTATACGAATTTATATAAAAGATAAAGAACAAAATGTTTCTTTTATTACAGCGAATAACAAAAATTGAATGTGGTAAGCGAAAATCTGATATTTATTTTGAAACAGTTTTTAGATAGAAAATTATTTAATATATTTTAATTGTTTAAGCAAAACAACTGCATTAATTTAGATATTAATAAAGGTAATATATTTGTATATTCTAGAGTAATACATATTTAAAGAAAAACATCACTTTGTTCTTAATTATACTATTGAATTATTTGTATCGACAAAGCTTGTATTTTTGGGGAAATTCACTAAATTACAGAAACATATCGGACGATCTGGTTTCAGTAATGAGAGCAAAATGCAGTAGCAAATCGCGTGTCGATGTACATTAATTCAGTGAAGTGTATTTATTCCATTATTTATTTCACCGCGGCACCCTCGGATCCATTTTTCACGCGTTACTAATCGTGATTTGACATGCCATGTCTATTATAGTACGGTACACTGTCGATGTTATGCGATACAGTACCATTGACTGCCTTACAATCATAATTCATGTATGCTCATCTTTGCCGCTCGCTAATAATGTGGTTAGTCGATGAACGAGAAGGGATGCAGATACATTTCGGTTTAATTAATGCAATAAGTATGAATTCTGCAGAGAGCCCTTGTGTTTATGAGATTGTATATGGTTGATATTTTCATGTAGTCCATCACAGATGTATCATTTAATAACTACTACACGTAATTTGATTAGAAGAATAAATACAGTAATATTCGAAACAATATAAAATTTAATTAGTTATTAAATCGGTTATAATAACCTACTGAATTCAAATATATTGAAAAAAGCTTTGTATTTTTTATACAATACAATTTATTGAAACATTATTTTTAAATGCTAATTTGATATTTCTACATGTTTATAAAATATCCATGAGTCATTTGTAAACGGAAAATATACATATAATATGTATTATAGCATAATGTTTATTTGAAATGAATTGGTTTGCATGTCTGTATGTACTTCTAATTGTGATGATAGTTAAATAAATGACTAAATTGCACGAGGCATTTGCGGGAAGTAAATAATAAATGTAAACAGACCGGGGTGCATGTTATTGGCCGAACAATGGTAGTCGATCGGTGGTGCTTAAGCTTTTATCGGTATTTCCTTTAAAATAACCGTTCGAGTACATTGCTCCACATTTTTCTGCGAGAAAGGCCCGATTTACGTCTTTTGTAGATGTCAAGAGCATCGTGTTGGGCTAGGTCATGAACTTCAACAATCAATGATATGTTAACAATACCAAGTAGTAGTGAGCGCGCGAGTCTCGTGTACAATGCCTCGTAAAACGTGTTTGCATATTTGCCCGTCGGATGGCAGCACAGCTGGCGCGCATTGCCTCCTCTCCTATCATGCAATATATATATACGTTACGTTAAGTTACGTTATGTACCCACTGCTGCTATGGTCTCACTCGCTCGCTCGCTGTCTCCTCTCCCAGTGCGAGAGTAAGTGAACGTACGAAAGAGAGAGAACACAAGTGAGAGATGCTGTGTATGTCAGAGCATGTGTCTGCGTGTTGTGTCGCACAGCGCAAGACGACGCGACGCAACCGACCAAGGCCCAGTGTACACAAGCGCAAAACGAACCAATCGGATGGTTACAATGGCTGAATGCCCCCTCTAGAATGATGCGTAGGCAACTGGTGTTCCACGGCAGCTATGCAAGTAGCACACGCTGTGTTACAACAGTTACTGGACCCGTTGTCTCGGTACAGAGAGAATTCTACACTAAGAAGCTAATATTCTCTCTCATACTCATGTTACAATAGGCAGATCTCTTGAATTATTCTTATACTGCCCGCGTGTAACTGGCTTTAAGAATGGAATCTTTAATTAAATTTTTGTTAATATCTATTTGAATTTCTTTATGCCAGGTTACTCGGACAAAGTTTAATTAAAATCTCGAATCAAAACGAACAATATCGAAGCAAGCAATTTATTAAGAATACACTAATACAAATATAATTTGGAAATATTGTTTAAATCACACGCCACATATTATCGATTATGTAATTTACTTATCGTAAAAAATATTTTTATACATTCCATTTGAGTAAACTGTATATTGAAAATTGATATAAAATTCCTAGCTATGATGGTTGAATTTCATCAAATTCAATCAAACCATTATATTATTTTGTTGCCAAAATTAACTGTCTGATTGCAAAATTGATTATAATTATATTAGGCAAATAATCACATTGGCATAATGTTCTTCATTTCTAACATTAATTAATATTGTTTATTTTAATATGTAATAAATATTTAGGCTGTGAATTCAATCAAAACATACACAAACGTGGTTGTATTTACTCTGTTTTTGTAATGTTTTAAATATGAATGAAACAATGATTGCTACTATATTTCTTGTTCTTTTATTATGAATACTTTACAGTGTAATAATGCATCGTTTTAAAAATAAATGTCTCACTGTTAGTTCTATATACTTACGCTTAAAGGGTAACTGTATTTTCCTAGAAAGTTGGAAATTTTTAAAAAACCGTTCGTTATGTTGTGACAAATGAATATTCGGTTGACGTGTCTTGAGAATTCTACATTTCACATTCGGGAAATCACGTTTTGCCCGTTGCTAATATTTTCAATGTCACCGGAATGTAAATCTGGTGTGTTCGGGTGCGCGGTTAGCGGGGTGCTCGCTTGGCGTAAATGACACAGCCAGCTGTCCTGGTATGTAGCAAAATCAATAAGGGCGAACGGTGGCGCGAACTGCCGGCGGTGTCCGGAACCCGCCATTGTTGTAAGCGAACCACCAAGGCCGACTGGATACGAACTCTCCAGTACACAGTCGCTTTCGTTTCATTGTTCCCGTTCTTCGAAGAGGTTTCAGATTTGTCGATGGCTTTTTTACGAGAACGTTGCAAGAAAATTTAGTTTACACATAGCTCACAAGAATGATGTAATATTGAATTTATATTAGAAGAGAGGGTTTATATATATTGATGTAACACCAAAATAATATTCTCCATATTTTTATGTTGGAAGATATAGGATTAAAATGTTCAACCTTGTATCGTCTGTAGATTTAGCTATAATTCTTTTTGTAACTGTTAAATATTACAATATTTTATATTTTAACGAAATTCTGATATGAAATTTGCCCTGTATAAATGTATCTATACCTACTATTTTATATTGAATTATTATGATGGAAAGAAATGTGTTTATAATATATGTTTTATACCGTCACTGAATAAATGAAATACATCCAATTGCATCGTTGCAAATAGCCTGTATACTCCTGTACCTGGGGCACATTTGTTAAACATCTTTCTGTTCAGTTGATTATTAACATATATGTTAATATATCGGTTTATTTTTACAATGACAAACTAAAATTCCTGTGTCGGAATGTGTTGATTGAGAAATGTTCGTTGTGTAGATATTTCATCTAACATTCTCGTCGTCATCGTTGTCTAATTCCTGTCGGATATTAAATTGCAATGTGTAATTAAAAGATTGACATTTGAAAGACCTTTATGAGGTCCCGGCGGTCGGTTGGGCAGGGTTCGGACGGCCACAAATATCATCGGGGTCCGGCCTCGTGTTCAACCCTCCTTCACTGCTGCTGACATACCACTACCACCACCACCATCCTCATCAACACCCTCCTCCTACACTCTGGAGTCACCACCCAGGGGACGAGTAGTTTGACATCCTGTCATATCCCTTTCTGATTTCTTTCTTCACCCCTTTATATTTTCCGAAATACTTCACTGATGTGCACTGAACTACGCACTAAATAAATAATACACCAAATGAATCTCCATATCCGATAACATTTATCTAACTTTTATTTTAGGATCAACATTGATAATATTCTATTAGCAATAAGACGATTGTAGAGATGGTGTTTCTTTGACATAGTAACAAGTATTTAAAACATAAAATAACAATACAAGCGTTAGGAGTTGGTAGCAAATAGAATTTGTTCATTGATCAAACGCTTTGGAATAATATTGCTGATAACAAGTATCAAGTATATGTTACTCTGATATTGTGCAAAAAATTATTTAAATCTCTCATTCCGGTGAGCGTGGAATAGAGGAACAATGGTTCCATTTTGTTCGTATCTCCGTAACTAGTATGTTCGTAAGTAGAGGACCACCTACGTGTATTATGTTGAAATAGTCATGTGCAATTATGTCTTCGTAAATAATTATTATATTTGAAGTGAATATAGTGATATAGTGAGTTCATCATAGCTAGATATAACATATATTATTATTTTTTTACTTTATTAATACTTGTATTGTAGATTGAAACCTTCATCGATTTCATTGATTGCATTGACTATTATTATTCGTGAAATATAAGTTAAGTAGATGTATATTGTTTATTTATTTGCTTTGAACGATTCATATTATTCCGTATAAATAGGTACGTATATATTGAAGTTCGTACGTACATATGTACATATGTATATATGGTATATGAAGAGCAATAGGGGAAGGAGGAATACCTGTTATTATTATTATAATAGAGAACCTCGTTATTAACATTCTGTCACAGTGAACTGTTATTAATTTTGTTACCGATAAATGTGTCGCGAGGCAATGAGTTGTTTTATTCGAGTCGAGTCGATAAGTCCACGCGGGCAAATAAGTGCAGTTGCACACGACCTATCGTCGTCGGTAACAAAGAAAACTGCACTAAGAAACATAAAACCGAACGAACGCATAATACATTTTAACGGGCGAACCATTAAAAATCAAACACGCAGACTTTCTACAAAAGTTTCCCGGTTCAAAATGTTAAAAACCATTAAAACGGTTTAAAGAATTCTCAGGTGACACGACAATGAATGACTGTCGGATCTCTCTTTCTCTCTTCGTACCTTTCTCTGTCGTTCATTCGCTTTTCATTCATTTGGTGAGCACACGGTGTCAGGTCAGGCTAGAGCGAAGTGCGACCGACACAGCGGGTTGCATTCTACACACACACACACACACACACACGCGTACACACACACACGCGCACACACATGCACACTTTTCTGCAAAGTGTCATTTCCTTAGCCGTACTACCTTCAACAGACGTACATACATACATAGAATGTTAGTGACCAGGGAAGGACTGATGTATATTTATTATCATGCACACGGAACAAAACACTGTGAAAATATTTTACATTTATTATCAAAATATGTATTTACTTTTACAAAAAGCGGTATAAAGAGGATTGTTTATAAAGATTACTTAAATTCAGTTGATTCTTATCGAAACTAAATTTCATTGTAATTACAAAAATTAAATTCACATTTCGCAAAGAATAAATCGGTTTTTGTCAAATGTCTACTCACTATGTTTTTTTTTCCATTTATATAATTTATCGTTACATATTGAGCTAGTACGGATCTGTTTACGTAACGCTAGAGATGTGCAAGAAGTCGTTCTCATTGAGAGTTTGACTAGTAGGAATCAAAGTTGTAAAATTCTGCATGGTCGTGGGCGGCCGTGTAACACGTCAGGCGGTTAGGGATGGCTGGGGGGGAGGTGGGTGGATGGTGTACTGTCAGGTGGGGACATGTCATCAGTCACGGTGACACCTCTAGAATGGTGTGACTTCTACGAAGCCTTATGTTGCTCCCGTGGCTCCATTGCCTTGCCTGTATCGGTGATATATTGCTCCACATTTCTCTATGTGCGACATTCGATTTTAATGTATCGCCCTTACATTTTTACGAGTCATTCCCTGCATGTTTGTTCCCATGCACACATTTCTAACGTAAAACTTTTACTCTTATAGAAATTAGTTAGTATTATTCTAACTGGTGCCAAATATATAGATATGTACATATGCAAGTAATATATATATGGACTACATGTAAAAACAACCGATGAATGTATGTATAAATACGATACAATTTATTCCAAATGAATGGAACGATGACATTGTATTATAGTGGTATTTATATACAATTGTCAATATGTATGTAGTAAAACATGCTGAAGGTTTATGTGTAGTACCACCTATAAACTGAACGCGGAGGTTATGTAAATGCATACGTTTGACGGATTATAGAAGGAAAGTTCAGATGGTTAATGACGAGGAATATAATGAAAATGCTAATTTTCTTAAGATTTAGTCACGGTAATTTGAGAAGCGAATGTAGTAATTTATTTTATAACATTTCCTGGAAGAATAAATAGAGATTACATGCTTCTCGAATATGTTTAAATACTTGACTTGTCATCAATATAGGTTAGTCGGTCATTGGCTTTCTTTTCATGCCGACAGTATTTAGTCGGGTATGAAGATATGTTTGAAAGAAAATCAGGTACTCATTCACATTCACTATTATAGAGTTTTACTATACAATATATGGATTGAGGCACAACATTTTAAAGTTATTTATTTCATTTAAGTGGCATTTTAAAAATATGTAGCGTATTAATAGATTCTATTGTTAGTGCTAGGTAGTAACATTAAATTAGTTAAAATAATAACACTTTACAATATGTATTTTATTCGGTTCATTTCGTCACATTATGTCACCGTTTGCCGATGAATATTTGAATTTAAATTTGCATTTTTGACAAACAATTGAACTATTGAATAAATAATCGTTTATAAAATTCTATTTCCTCATATGTACATGTTACATAATTTACATTTTTATATTTAGGTATATTAAAAAATATTTTTAAAAAACTGCATGCATGTAATTTATATACAGGGCATTAAAAAATATCACTTATTTTTCAAATCAATATTTATGACAATGTAAATTTTAACATAATGATAAAACTACAAATCAAATTTCAAAATAAAGTTACTGTCGAAGTTTAAATATACGGTACAGTAATAATTAATATTGCTTCGATGTTCTTTGTTCAGTTTTATAATAAATATTGTTATATACTAAATTTTGCAAACAGATGTAAATGTTTGATTACCGTCATTTAACTGTGAGTTGTTAAATCTAATGAAAAAGATAATAAAAACGCAATGAGCACTAGTTGTTCGTTTGGAGAATTTCTTTGTCAGTTTGTTGAAGTCGTTCTCAGTTTCGGGTGCTTCGCTTTTCACGGTGCTGTGTGTTATTGTGTGTAGTTACGAGTAAAAACCATACATCGTCAAGCTTGTTACATTTGGTGGAAATTTATTGGCAATCACGGTTTGTTACCTACGGTCAGCCATAAATATTCGACAGTGTGTATATCTTGTGTCATGTGTCCGAAGCCTACGAGTAAATATCTCCTCTCCGTAGTAGTCCCGGTGCTATCGGCACGGGCCCCATGTGCTTTTGTCATCCCCAGGTAGCCGCCATTGTTCCCAGTTACACCTGGTCCCTAGTGCTGATCCTTACCATCAATGGGACACCCGCGCAAAAGTTTTTTTTTCGCTGATGTTTGCAGCTGTGACCGTCTTAATATGGTTTGGTTCCGTGAGGAATTATCCCCAGTGCTCTGTAGTTCTCAAAATGTTCCCTACTGTTTTGTTGTACGAGTATTTGCTTAGTTTGCAAAGTGATTATACTTTAAAGATGTCGACCTCACATTATTGGGATTACTACTTGAAATGAAAATAATATTCTTCTTATTCTATCAAAATCTACACTAATCCACAGGTGTCTTTGTTATTTGAAAACAAAACGGGTGTTTCATTTAGAAAAGTAATATAACCAACTACAATACGTACATGTATTTGAGGAAGATTGTAGGTATGAGTTTATTTCAATTTAGAATTAATATTTGGATATAAGTACATACGTATAATAAAAATATGTTTCAAAAATAATATTGTATGATATTGTTGATTTGGTTATAGATAAGATATTTTCACAACCCTGCAAAATAATTTATGAAAAGCAAATTGCTATTTTCTGTATCTATACTCCATATTATAAATCTTTATAAAAGAAAACTATAATTTAATTCAACGAAACTAATTTATTTCATATGTATAATGATAAAACATTAGATATTATTATACAATCAGTGAAACTGATCTTGGTATTATAATATGAAGAAAGCAGTAATTAATCTGCATTACTTGCAAGACATTATCCATTGTAATCTAATGTAACGGGCAAGTGAATAACTACTGTACACGGATATAATGTAATATTATTCTTTCCATTTTGTTGCCTTTTTAATCTGAAAGTTGTTACATAAAAAATGCCACATTAATCCCACATTTAACAGACTCGACTGACCACTGCAAGTCCACACAGTTTTTTATTCACGTACTACGATTTCACAAAGGAATAATACAGCACTTTGGTCCATTTTGTTAAGCTTATTCAGCTCACCCCTGACATCAACTCTTATATTTTTCACTTGTCATTACATGTATTCTTCCACTATATACCATTTTCCATGTTTCTAAAGAGCAATCAATTTTAATTCTTCTCTGTAGGAATTGTAAAGAAGCATGAAGGGTTATCAAATTTGGTAATCGAACGTTTTTAACTGGTAAATTAAACAGTAAGAATGTGCAATTATTATGTAAAATATAATTTTAAAATATGTTTTTAGAATTTTATTACATATATTGAAATAATGGTTTATAAAAATTTA
>JAGJTL010000069.1:1963012-1985817 GCA_022063505.1 Calosoma granatense | reverse complement strand
CGAATAAATTATTTTCATATAAAATAAAATATATACTTACGTTACTTGACTGAAATTTCAAGTTCGCAGCATAGTTGTACAAATTGAGATGTAAGTAGTTCTAGAATAATTAACTTTGTATGTATGCATATGTACATGTATACGTAATGTTAGGTAGGTATGTGGTATAGTTTACAAGTTAGCTGTAGGCAATGTTTGTAAGTCCGGTTCTACGGAGATACGTATGTATAGTATGCCTGCGAGCCTGTTGTAACTGGTCGGATTCAGTAGCCTGTGAAAACAATCTTCGTGGCGTGCATTTTGTTCAGCCATTGTTAAAGAAATCCGTTCGAGTGTAGGTGCTCTCACTGAACAAAATCAATATTTATTTGCCGAGTTTGAAAGGACGCGATGCCAAGAGTTGGGCGGCATAACTAACCATGAAATTAGAGTGTTTTAGTTTGTTTACCACAGGAAATCTCTCCGGTTCTGTTTAGTTAGCGGCCACGTAATATGTGGTGGTACGAATAAAGAATCTTTTATGCAACCATGTCCGATAATACGTAACTGGGTAATTAGGGTGCGTTGTACGAAGGAATTTCTTAGGTTTCAAGAAGCACTAGCTAGACTTACATGTTGTTGTACTGTGTATGAAACTTGTCTTATTGATTCAAATACCATTGTGCATAACTACTGATGTTTGAAGAATATTCGTGTTTTCTATCGATATAGTACACTTATTATCCGCACAAGTAGCACATGTTTTTCATACTCACAGCGTATATATGTGAACCGTGCAAGCGTATGGTGATTAGTAATAAATCAGAGTATGTCGAATTAGTGGCGCTGATAAACACAGATCCGATTATGACAGCGCGCAAGCCATTATCCGCGGTAATCCGCTCAAGTCCGGAACGTAGAGACCGGGACTAGTCGAAACTACCCGGATCAACTACCCGGAGCCGCGGACAGCGCACGCAAACACGAACACTATCGATGTTACAAGTATCAATTACAAACGCATAGACACACACATCAAACCATATTCCATTGGTCATCATCACCAATGACTGTACATATGTATGTATGTAAGTATATAAATATGTACATTGCTTCATTTATCAATTTGTAAAATATTTCAATTATTGACATAAAGAAATATTAATTTTTTGAAAGAATTACATTAGTAGTATACATGTAAAAGCATGTGAATAATATTATTCTCCGACAGAAATGTATTCTTTATAATAGACACAGCTGAAAGATATGTATATTTGTTTTTCTATTGAAATTAGAATCTGTGAGACAGCGTGCAAGAATTATGTATTTAAATTGTTGCTACAAGTATCCAGTGTCGTTAGTAACAGTAACATTTTCTCACACGGTTATTAAACGAATGTTGAACCAGTTCGTTTCAAGTCCAGCCGGATGAGTAATATTTTTTCGTATCGTAACCCCAGAGATCATGAGAACGCTACTCTGGAACAAGTTTGTCCACAGCATCCGGGCAAGGAGCAGTTCAACCCCTTGACGATGCAACCAAGGGTTGATTTACGTTCCATACATATAACATTTATACAATAAAAACATACTTAAACCTGATTTTAATTGCTGTTTATGTCGCTAAAAATCTCACATAAATATACTTTACGATGCACATTTGGATCCAGTACGTTTCTACAAATTAGCATTATGATTTTATTCGTTACATAAATCATACATATTAACATATTGTATACATGTAACATTTCAAATGTTATTATATATTCCCGCAAATGTGTAAGAAAATATACTATATTGCTTTGAAGCTGAATATGTTTTTAAAAATTCTAATATGTTAATATATCTTAGACAAATAGGATTGTTTACATTTCCAAGTAGAAATACTATTACTATTGGTAAGTGTCTCAGGGAGACGATGACGATGGTCTGGTTGGTGCTGACATGTTGACATCGGTATGATTTGTGCTGGTACATTAGCCATGGTCAGAATGTCGTGCTTCGAGGGGGGACTCGCGAATTTTTCACATTTTCCTTGTAGCCTCCATGTAGCATTTTTCTCGGGAAATTGAATTTCATAGCGTCGGGTGTGTTTGTAAAACACTGGACTTCGGGTTCCCCCTCTGACCTCGCGGTCCGTTATAAATTTATCATACATCGTATTCCGCTACATATAACGTACTCGTGTACACCAAAGTGTACGTGCGGCAAAAGTTTAATGTAGTTACATTGTTAAGTATATACAATATTGTACATAGCTGTTTACAACTGATATATTTAGTTATTTTATATAAGAAATGCAAATTCAAACTTGTAGTCATATTTATACGTAACTAGTATTAGAGAAAATTATTTTTATTTAGGTGAAAAATATCTCCCATTATTAATAAGTAACAAAGAAATTGTAGATAATGTAGACAATTGTATATTATTAAGCAACTTGTTTAGACAAAAATATTTAGCATATTTATATGCCGGCACAAAAGATGAACAAAATCTGATCAGTTAATATTTAGAAGTATACTTATAGATATATTTTCTACTAACACACGGATGTTGTTGACGATTATTAATCTAAAATAATTTATATTTTTGTTATTATTTTTACCGTTATAAAATATCTGCCTTGGATTATACATATGTACCATGTAGTTGTATGAAATGTATTATACTCGTAAGTTGCCGCTCGATACGGATATGGAGCCTGTGCTAAGCCTGTTACGTATGTATGACTCGCCACTGCAATATACCGGGTACGGTGGCTGGCCCGAGGCTTCGTCGCCTCCTAGTGCTGTGCGCCGCATACATTATTTACGAACCTAGTGCTCGCTTCCGAGCCCTGTTCACGGAGAGAACGTTTGCGGAATTGTTAGCCTACGGTTCGTCCGTTGGTAATGAAGTGGCTGAACTGAGGTTTACATTCTACGTATAGTAATGATCGTGTACACTCCATGTGCGATTGTACAGCTGCATGTTTCATTAGTCTCTCGTACACGTGGATCAGTTAAAAATTCAGTTAATATTAACATTGCCATCCAATACATATCATTTGAATTTAACAGAATTTTATTGTTTCAAACCATGGCAAAATAGTTTTGCTAATTGAATTTTACATTTTAAATATTATTCTGAAATAAAACCCATAGTATTTTAGTGCAATGTCCTGAGTATTGCCGCCCGTTAGGCAATCGTTATAAAACTAGTTGAAACTGCAATTGTAGTTTGATAAACTAGTGAACAAATGGATGAATATTCGTACATATTTAAAACCTAGGTATATCCGGACATAAGTACTCGCGTTATAAACTGGCATCATTTCTAAAATCCTAGTTTAATAGCTATAATCGTGGCTGAATACCGTTGCGGCCAACGCCGGGGTGTGTTTCCAGGGTGACCGCGCCACCACCTCTCCCTCGGCATCCCACCGCCCCATCATCCCTAACCGAGGTGGGGTAGTGTGGTAGCATAGAGCAAGGGGCGGGGGGGTTGGTTAGGTATTTGCCAACACACAGATCCGCACTCTGGCACTGTCAAATGTACGCGAGAGCGTTTAGATTGAATTTTAGACATGGGGTCCATACTTTTGTGCGTACCCGTTTCTCTGCTATTCATCCCTCTCCCTCTCTCTCTCTCTCTCTCTCTCTCTGACAATCCTACTATAACCTCTCCTCTCTTTCTCATAAGGGGGACTCCCGGCTGGTAACTCTGAAAAATGATTTGTATTTTCTTTTCTCTCTGAAGTGTTTTCGCTGTTTTTGTTTTGATTTCCTTTCTCGATTTGATTCTTTATTTTTATTTTTACTTCGACATTTGATGGACACGGAAAGAATAGATCTTTACATTGAAGAGGTTACGTAATGTATTGAGGTGTTGATATTAGACGAAAAAATATTTTTTATAGTTTAAGATAAATTTTATAAATAACAAAGTGTTTTTTTTATAATTGCTTAACGCATTATTATAGATAAATTAGGTAATTGAATCTTGTAACGCTTTTTAATTTGAAATAGGACACCTTAATGTCATGCTTTTTTGGACTCAAGTATTCAGTAAACATTTTAAACAATTATCAGTTTTTTTTTTGTTATTTTCCAAATGTTAAAATCATTAATTCGGATACATGCATAATATTATATTAAAATTTTTTTAATCTTCCAACATTGCTCCTTATAAAGTTATTGAAAATATAATTTGAGTAAGTAAATTTGTTTTATAATTGAAAATAGAACTATTTCATTTCAAAATTATGATTGGTTTAGTTCCTAAAAAGTTGTAACCAAATAATATTATATCCTGCAGCGCATTATTATTAAATAAATGGATATATTATTCATTATTAAACGTTACAGCACGCTAAGAGTTTTGAATTGTTATAAGTCAACAAGCACATAAGACACGTCATTGCCTGCCTGCAGGTAAGAATTACTAATAAAGTATATGTAATAAATAACTCGTGCCCGCAGAGATCTGGTAGAAAAAGGCGATGAATTTATAAAATACAGTCGTGACGAGACGAGGCGAAGTGAAGTGAGTATATAAAGACAATGGTTTTGGCTGGCGATGATGGACTCCGTACTGTGTAATGAGTCGGAACCGCGTGATACCCGTTGGCTCAGGGGGTCCTGCGCCGTGCTGCTGTAGCTGACAGACAAGCACTTAGTTAGCTGTCATCGGAGTCCCGACAGTGAGACAAAAGCACTGTCCTGTAAACATGATCGATCGGCAAAGGGTTATATGTTCATACCAGTACCGACCAGTCGACCAACCAACCAGCCACCAGCGACAACAACAACAACAACAACAACGTTCACCAGAGTACGCGAGGTGCGTACACCAACGTGAAGGGATGTGTGTGTGTACTAAATACCAATAGAACTGATGCTGCTTTAGAATAAATGATTTATGCATATGTATGTAACTGCTAAAGTGTATAATCCAATTCTCGTATTATAGAAGCATTCTGTACATATACATACATGTATGTGATATACTGAAATACATACCTACACCCAGGTATATTAGAAGATACAACCCTACAAATACAGATACTTGCTAGTATTAATAAATATTAACATATTCACAAAAGAGCAGAAAAAAGATGAAGATATTCCATTGTTCATGTGAGTCACGACGTGTATTGTAACATATGTTTATGTACTGACAGTATTTCATGTCATGGATAGTGTATAATATAATTAATATAAGGTTTTGTTCTTATACACTAATGTCGTAATTAATAATAGGAAGTCGAATGGAAATAATTGTTTTTTTGTCTGATTATATCTGTAGATTCGTGTACGTTTGTGAATGCATAGTGAACGTTTCCGTATGTTGGATGGTTGTGTGAACGTGGTTCCGCGGAACCCTGCCATATAGTAGCCTCCGCCCACGGCATGTTGCTATTGTGCGTCCATCACACACCGTCGGTATTTCAATATCGGATGTCTTCTTTACCCGCCGTAATGATGTCTAAAAATATGCCACCTGCTGATCCATTGTCTAACACCTCCGTCTCGGATACGAGCGCACAGTCGGGAACGCAGCCCACCGTTGCACTTCTCCAAATTAACTAGCTGTGTACAGGCTGCCATCAGCATCATCATTTCAGTACTTACCATCACAATTACCAACTTTTTAATAGCTACGCTATGCACCTAAATACAAATATCTGCATATGACACTTATACACGTGCCTACTTGTCATTATTAGCAAAGTAAATAATGCATTGTACACACGTGAAGCTGATTGCAGATGATAAACAAGAATGCTAGTACAATCATTACATGTGTGTTATTATTACTAATTTATTTAATTATATTACTGAAGTTTCTAGTTGGAATATAATCTGAGTTCAAAACAACAAAAACTGTACAGTCCGTCCGAAAAAAAACCAAGCATAGCAATTTACGGGTTAATTTTTTAATGTGTGAATAATATTTTCCCAGTGCATTTTAGAGGAAAAATTTATTTGAAAAAGTTGTTTAGAATTAACACTCTGTATATGTTTTTACAGAGGTCTGTATTATTTAAATGGTACAAATGATTGTTTATCCATTAGCATTAATGTCAATGATTGTATCATGTAATTTGCAAGCTTAGACTTAAACAGTAATTCTCTGTCCCATAAAAATATGAACACATAAAATGGAATAAATGGGTGCGGTTAGATGTAAATGAATCGTACGCACATCGTCGTAGTTTAGTACGTAAAAGTTTTTAGTAAATTAAGCTATTACTCAACGTAATCTAGTAAAATCTTCACATAAACAACAAAACAACGCATTCTCTCTCGGCCCAATCTTCATCATCACTTGCCTTGCTCGAGATTTCCGTGTTCGCTCGTTCGCACACGCCGTGATAGCCGTAGGGGAGGAAATGGGTACGTACAGTGCTCGGAAAAGAGAAAATAAAGGACGCGGAAGACAAAAGTCCTTAATCAAATCCTCACACATTCCGGGCACATCGCGCGGCATCTGTACGTGCCCGATGCTCTGGAGTCGAGTTAGGTCCGCACGCGCTCCAGCTACCAACTCTCTTAATCACATGCCCCGTACACCCTGCACCACGCACTGAAAGCGACTCCGGCAAAAGTTCCGGTGGTTTAATTACCCAGAATAATTGTCAGGCCTTGTTAGACTCATGTGCTCCGGTCTCCGGAGCCGCAGATCCGTCCTAACTGATAATGATATTTATGTGACTCTACTTTTTATTTTCACTTTTTGTGGGGAACTGTTAATTTGCTTTGAAACAGTTGTTAGTACATTCAAGCGAATAACACTTGTAGTTTCTTGTCATCTACAGTTATTTATTTCATGCAATTATCAGTGTACTAATTAACTATTTTCTATTATAATATAAGAGAAAGGTGTCAGCATTCGTAAGCTAGGAAGTGACTGATTACACTGAAGAATTAAATTAGTTGACATGTACATTACTTGTTGAAATCATTTAAATCATATAAAATATCTTTCAGAGTTTATTGTTGCTCAACATTACTCTATTTTATACTAAACACATACATGTTGTAATACTATACTTGTATATAATATATTACAACAATGCTTGTATTGTACGTACATAATGCTTACAGTATATACACAACCACTCCACGTATATATGCCAACCAGTGTATACTTGCATATGTTTTATGAATAATGATGACCTGTTCTAGTTTTCTCAGTGCACCTAGCATGAAACTGATAATCCAGATTACTTTTGAATAAAAAAAGTAAACAAAAAGCGTATGAAAAGTTGTTCAGAGTTTTTCATCTCGGCGGGAACAGCCCTTGTGAGGGTATTCGTCCGAGCCCGCACACCTCAATACCTGCACAAGACTCGCGTTTTTCTACCTTCGTGCCTCTTGTGTCTGCATCAAGGCCCGCTTTCATCAATGCAACACCGAGAAAACAGTTTTCTTTTTTATTTTTACTTTATTTACTTGTTCACTATTTTCGTTACGTCCATTCGCAGTGTACTACTATGTATCCCTCTCGAAATTCGAATGCTTTTAGTTAAATAAACATAATTTTAGAGTATTTTATATGTGAATTTTTTGACTGGAAAACACGATATGTATTTCACTTGAAATATTTCTTTGGCTATTTCTAAGAAGGGAATCATATTTCTTTTGAAATTCGATAGGGGCACTCTTCACTTGCTAACTTGTTTTTATAGAAATCTAAATATAAATTATAGTTCTTAGTGATCTTGTAAAAATACCGGAGATCTTTGTATACATTTTTAGCATTTGCGCAGTCCCAAAATGAGTATTTTTAAACTAAACTATTATTTAATATGTCTTAAATAGATTTGTACATATTATCTTTTTATGTAAATCTATCTGATATAAACAGTACGAAATTTAAATATTGGACATGCTCATGTAGCGTGAAGTGAACATTCGTAGATTTTTCTTTTATGACTGATTTTATTTGCACAATTAAATCAAATGCAAGCAGTGTGCTTCGTGTACACACCATTAAAACGTAAAATATTCCTAATCGGAATTAAAGTTCCCTTTATTTTTTCCCTGGCACGACGGAAGAAGGGTGGTTGGGTGTTTTTGAGAGGCGGAGGAGGAGAAGGATATGGTGAGGAGAGTGTATGTATAGTAGAGTAATAGTAGGCTTAGACATTCAGGGTTAAGATCCCGGGGACCTCGTTCCGAGCATGATGGGAAAACGGAAACGGAACCGGAAGCCGGCGCGTGCGTGCTAATAGGCTAGTGCTGCCACTACATAAGAGAAAATATTCACTGCCGCATGTTCCGCGCTGCCTTTTTACGAGAGAGATGTTGGTAACATGAGTCACACACTGCTTTTGTGCGTTCATTCGGGTAATGATTTGTGCATATATAGCACATATCTACCTACCTACCGTGTCAGGACTGCAGTGTAAAGGCTGCTTTACACTGTTCATTCGCTTGCCGCTTGCCGCATGCCACCTTTCAGGTAAATAATGATAGTAATATTGACTTTGGCTTAATGATGTAGCAAAGATATGATACTGTATATTTTAATGATCAAGACGGACTTTTATTATTTACATACAACAAGAGACTTTACGTAAAAACAAATATAGACAAATCTGTAAAACTATACGTATGCCATTTAAATAAGTAAATACTGTATTAATTCATTTCAAGTAATGAATATAATAAGCTTCTTCATTAATTTTTATATGAATTTTCATTCGTAATACATTAAACAAGTAATTCCGGTACATTGATATTAATTTCATTTAAATACCAACTGATATATTTTTTTTAAATCAGATAGTCATTGTAATTGTGTAAAGCAGTCTTTAGTTTTGAATATCACACGTGCGTTCGCCAGTGAAAAGCCATCGAATCTCTCAAGAGATGCATTGAATGCATAGCTTTATTTTTACGTTTTTCTATTTGCAGTTCATGTTTTTTTCACGTTAAATTTTTAGAGTGTACCGATGCTGGATTTTTTTTATCTGTAATGAATAAGCAAATGGCATCGCGCGTGTTTAATGATGCGCCCGTTTTGAACAGCCCTCTAAGGAAGGAGCTTTGTTTGTTTATAATTGAGATCACATGTATGTACATACGCGTGTACGAGTCTCTATGTATGTAAGTAGGACACGAAATCATATCATACCATACAGATTTATACTTGTTTGATATCTATTTGATGATTTTGTATTATTATTTTCATATACAGCATGGAACTTCATTTAAGAATATTCTAAGTTGAATGTAAGAAGCGTTTAAATGATATTTAATATTTAGTGTTATTTTAATGTAATCTATAAAATGTTATTTATTTTTAGAAATCTTACTTGTTATTATTGTTGATAACTTTTATTCGTTCGTATCCATGCTTTATGTGTATTGCATTTTGTTGTATGTCTCAGCATGACTGGTGTTTTGGAATAAGAGAGAGAGAGAGAGAGGAAAAGAAGTAAGTAGTGTTCGGCGAATTCGTTCTGAATAGAAAAGTCAACAGTAATCGGTAACGTGGCGCGGCAGTTTTGCAGAACGATTAAATGGCCGAGACTTGAAGGCAAGAAGAGACGAGTTAAAGGTCGTTCCCGTTTTGCTCTGATATAGAAAAGCAATTAGGCTGATTAGTGCCCGATGGTCTCTATTAGACACTTTTCTAATTACTGATAATTACCATTCAAAGTGTTCTTCAGATGAGCGCCCCCCATTTGATTCCTTCGCGGACAATGGCGCATCTACACTTTCAGAACTCACCATGGCATTGTTAACTTAAACTCTATTGTTGCATCATTTTGTTTTTCTCGTAGCTTTTAACCCTTACATAAATTGATATCGAACGCCATTGTCCTGCTCACATAATTGTTTATTTCATATTCCGTCTAGCTTCTTTAATATGTCCAGTTTTATGTTTTCATTTTTGTACGATTTTCTTCAACAATTTATTATACTTAGAAAATGAATTAGGCAAATATTGTTAAGACAGTATAAATATCAACGAATATTTGAAATATAATCTGGAGTACATTTTTAAAATAATATACTTTTCAAGAAAAAGTTTTGCTTTCATTATAACTTAAGAGTATTTTTACGCATACAATTTTGAAAGAATAGAATACATTTCACAAGACTAAGCAAATTGAATTATTGACTGATTAATTAACGTATCAATGTTAACCAACTATTGTGTATAACAATAGGATATCGGGGTGGATATGGGGAACTAAATATCTGATAAATGATTTGCATAGGGAAATTAAAGAAGATGTCTATCTGACCGTGTTCCAGATAACAAATCCTTGCTGTGTCTATAACTACGCGTAATCAGAAGGTGACATCGGAGAACGTGCGTGCGTTCGTTCAACATTTTTATACCAGTGCTTCTAAAACGGTGGCGTTTGAAAATAAAAATATATTTATATTTTAAATATCTCTTTGTATTTTATTGCCAACATCATCATTAGTGTACGTTGAATTTATTTTAAAATGGAATTTTTATTTTTTAAAAATAAAAGTATGCATTTTAAGATTGTATAATCATTATTAATATTAGTTAGTTTGCTTAATTATTCCTTTATGTAATTTAAAATCTGTATGTAGTCTCCCATATTTAGATTATGAATCTAACATCTGATTCTGTTGGAATATTTTTTACTCTTTCATGGATAAATATTTAGTGTACCGCCTGTTTAGTGCTACTGTGTATAGGCTTCGTTCCCGGCTCGCTGTGCCGGCAAATCCGGCGCGGATGAAGTCCAGGTGGCTCGGCTTGATTGTGATGCAAATAGCTACCCCAGGTGTGCCGTGCGCAGCGCGACCACCGACGGAGGGTGGTCGGTAGCAGTTCCCGGGGGCAAGCGGGGTGCATATATGGCCGTCCCGAGGGGGACATGCAGGGGTACGCCCTGTACCAACACACATACCTACTCTGCACCAACGCACCCATCCCTATATACATAGGTATCACGGTAGGCTGTGATCCCATGTCATCTTGGTTGACGGGAACCTGGTATTAGCTTCTGCAGTTGTTGTACTCTATACACTATGGATGGCTGTGTTTAGCGAGAGGGTGGACTTGCTAGTAGAACGGTAGGTGTGTGTTGTGGGATTTAGAAATGAACTACTGTAATTTGATATTTAAAATTTGTTAACGACAGTTTCATAGTATTTGATGATGATTACTCAAATTTCCATAGAAATATAAATACAAAATCATAGGTTGATCTCAGCCTTCCAAAATCACATATGTACAAATGCATATTCGTGATTGAAACAATTAATTCTAAAATCGTATTGCAATGTCAGCAACGATTACTGCGCATCGAACAATGGGATAATAAATAAATAAAACGAGTAATAAAAAAAACATATCAATAAAGTACCACAGATAAATAAATTTAACATAAGGATTTAAATTCCATCATAAAACCTCCCATATCCTAGTCTCATAAACAGTCGACAATAAAATCAGTGGTCGTAAACAAGATTCGGATTTAATGTAAATTTAACCACGCGCATGCGCACATGTGACAACAAATACTCGGGTATTTGTATATGTATGTAAAATCATATTTCTGAATATCTATTCATTTATATGTATTTGCAGGTCAGTTTATTAGAAATATAAGAATTGTTTATGTATGTTCATAAGTATAAAATACATTTATAGGGTTGTTTAAAAATTTTCATTGCCAATGAAAATTACAACAAAATAGATAGAAATGATGCACAAAAACTAAAAAGCAAATAACAATTATTATTGAATAAGTGATTTTGTAAAGATCACATCAGAAATAAAAATAGGGAAATTGATTTGTACATTATTTCATGCGAGCAGCAAATAGTCTTGTTGGAACCTCTACAGCGAGACACCGTAACCGCAACATTTCAATAGTAGAAAGTATTATAACCATTTGAAGCTATCGGTTTCTAAAGATGGACCCTGGAAAACTTTTACTTTGCACTTTATGCCAATTCCTATAAAAGCACCATAGTCCTATTGTGTCAGAACAAACAGTTTATAAGACAAAAAGTGCATCTTCACCGCTGAAAAATTATCTCGACTGACAACATTTCGCCATTAGCTTTCCGATTGTTTGAAAAAGGAATAAAAGACTTGTTTCAAGATAAAATTCTCTTTTCGACAATTATCTTCTTCCTTATATTTAAATCAAGAATACTTGAATAATTGTTTTCATAAAAACTTTAGGTGAGAATATATTTTCTCATGGATTTTATATTCTAACCATCACTTTCATCAAGAATTGCTCAATTCTAGAGCAGTATCAGAGGAATGTAGTTACTGACTTCATAGACGTGTGCTAAGTACCTACATATTACCTTCCAGTTTCAATAAAGATAAATTATTTGACTGTACGTACAATGGTCGAATTAGAAGAGATAACGAGTCACTTTGGTTAGAGACATAAGATATATAGAGATTCAGTAGTATCTAACGAATAATTAGCGGTACCTACCCCGAAACACTGTGTGGATAAAAAGTATCGAGGAAGTTGTGAAGAGGGTAGGCAAGAAGAGATGAATGAATTCACGAGTGGTCTCCGTTCTCTTCCAACTGTGTATACCAGTCAGTAAGCATCGTACTAGTACGAGTAGTAGCTCTACCGCTGTCGGCAAATTACAAACAGATCGCAGATAAGTCCCGTATCTGCGCATCTCTCGCCGCTGCTGGCGGGGGTCCTTTCAACCGACCTGGGGCCCTGTGTTTTAATCTGCAGGATTTGGCCGCTCCTCAGATTTGCAGAGCTGGCGATTTGTGAAATTATTTTTTGCAAAGAATTCTCGGATTACTTGCTCGGGAGATCTTTCGCAGGTACCCGGGCCAAACGTAAAATATAAAGAGAGAAAAAAATTAAACGCAAAACGAACAGTGCGTCACGTGAGAAATTATTTGGTTGAAGCTTGTTTTATTTTCTCTGATGTTATTTTATCAACCGTGAATGGGGGTTGATTAAAATGGGAAATGATTAATGAATTATGTTTCGATTCGGGCCGACGAAGTTGCCATCAAAACTGATAGTGGCGTACGAAAGTGTTCATTATATCTGCTGCTGGATTCGACTTTTTGATTTATATACACACACACACACATCGCTAATTATTCATTGCCATCGTCATGTTCACACAACTAAAATGTTATTTATATACCTACATACACATAAACACGATTGTAGCATGTCAGTTCCGCGATACTCAGTACTCCGTCACATGTAAATATAGGAGTAGGTAGGTACAGGTGTGCGAGTGGTCACGAAACCCGCTTAATATGTATGCACTGACAACAGTTTTCCTGTAATTCCTTGCCGCTGCATGGTTGAATGTAATATTTGTTGAGACAAGCATGCCGATATGCTGTGACACGCGGGTCGTAGGTTATGGCGTTTCGCGGAACAACCGTGATGTCTCACAAGTTCGACGCATTAGTATATCCAATGCTATTCATAAAAACATCGTCATCCCAGTACGCGGATGTACGCTCGTCGTCCGTATTCTTATTAATCCGTACGTCTGTCCATCTAATCGGTTTGGCCACACACGCACACACATACATAAATACACGCAGAGATTTATATTGACAAGAAAAAATGTATATTTATAATGTACACACTTGTATATAATTTATAATAACTGGATTCATATATTCACTGTAGCAATATCCATTTTGGTGAGAATATATAAAAATATAGAAAAAGTCTATAAAATATATAAACATTTGTACCTTACCAAATTTATAGAATTATTAATTTTTCAATATCACGTAGGTAATTGAACTAATACTTATTTAAAAATTTGCAAGTCTGTGTGTGCATGTGTGCGTTATGTGTACAAATGAAAGTGTATAGGTTACGCAGTTTTATGGTATTTCATGTGGTTCACATTGGTCCGTAGTGGTTCGCGGCGACTTCCGGTGCGCGGGTACGTATACTGTAACAATGGTATCCTGACAACAATAGAATCTCTACACCGTCCTTGCAACCCCGTACAATCGATTACCAATACTTCAGTTACTACGTGTGCATGTATGTGTGTGTGTGTATCAGTGTGTATCAGTGTGTACGAATGGGGTCCCTGCACGCACACACGCGTGCGTATAGACTAGTAGTATAAGGTCGAACCTCTGGGTTCAAGTTGAGAGCACGGTTAGTACTATATATACGCAACGCACTGCTGGCTGCTTCAAGAAGAACGCACCAAATGTATGAAGAGTTTTGGTTCCGTTATGCTGCGAGTTGTCGAGTGCGTACTTGGCGGTCGCCAGGCGTTGAAGGAGAACGGTTTGGTTTTTGTATAAATTTTTTCAAATTGAATTACAACCAGAGATGATTTGAAATTTCTAACAAAGCGTATATACTCTTTCAATAGAATATTAAATCTTAAAATTAGGTGTTAGTACTGGTCTTTAGCAATGGAAATAATGATGTATTTGTCTTTATGTGTGTTACCAATAATTGCATTCACTTTAGAGTTATATTCTGTTACGTTAATTTTTTATTATATTTCATATGTCAATTCCTGGAAATTTTGGCACACAATATTAAATTATCGATTGTCAGATTTGTAAATAATGCTGAAGCCGTAACATAAAACATTTAATAGAAGATATTGCTTAATTTGCAATTGAATGTTTCTTTTCTTAAATATTTTTGCTAACGTTTATATACATAGATATATTTATGTTTCGACTGTACACACTACAGTCGGTACGTTCTACGAGCTAACTTTACCTCGTTTCAAATCACGGGCCCAGGTGTGCAATATACACCACCAGTGTAGTGAACCATCTGTATTGAGTACATCATTTCATAGAAAGATACATTCAGTTGTGCAAGTGAACGCATAGTAGAATTGTTATTCATGAAATATATTCACAATATTTTCTTACGTAAATATTATTTTGTGTTTTGTATGGTTAAAAATTAGTTAAGCTTTAGAACGGATTTTTTAGTTTATATGTCTGAAACTTTATCTACTTATCAACATTGTATTTTCTGTTAGAAATATTAATTTGCAGAGGAAGATTTCAATTACATATTTTAGTTAAAAGTATTGAAATTGGATTTTTAAAGTTTTGGTTACATGATTTCAGGGACGCACTTAACAAACGCAGGTCCTGATTTGAATCATTTTGGCAGTGGTTTGGTGAATAATTATTGAAGGAATTATCATCAATAATTATCCGATTACTTCTTGCTAATAGATTTCGTAAATAAGAAGTGTCGTGTATATGTGAAACATTATATAAAATGTAGTGGACAATGTTTCTCGTACAACTAGTTACTAGTTATGGAAAAGACACGTACAAACAGCAACGACAACCGATATATAGAGTTCTCGCGTTCAGTTGCTTGAAACATCCAGCTACATCCCGTCTCTTTGGCACCGTTGGTAGAACAGAGATGACGCTCATCTGACGGTAGAGGGGTGAATAAGCCACTCCTAGTTCAAAGGGCGGTCTATAGACAGTAACGCCTTGTTACAGTGGCGCTTCGTCGGTCACTTTACGAACTAGCATGGACGGAGTCTTTGATCGACTGAACAACAAAATTTCTAAATATCTGTGTTAATGTTTTACAGAGCATTGAACCTTTGTGTATGGTAATATTCAATAAATATCAGTCTCTTATTATGTTATTTCATGCATCCTGAATGACAAGTTCAATGAATGATATCATGATGTCATTTAGTATTTCATTGTGAAAATGTACAAATCAATAAATTGATCAATGTATGCCGTACTCTAATTGACTTTTTGGATATTTGAAGAATTTCTTAGGCTCGATTAATCATTCAAATCGGATGCGAGTCCGATCTTTATAAATGCAGTATTATAAATTATCTCTTCTTTCAATATTATTTACAATAAATTCTTTTATATATTTGAGAATTAGATAATGTATTAACATATGTATATTTTCATCATTTATTCTTTATCTTTGTTAATGACAATATATATTGTTTTTCAAAATAATAGTATTGCAGATATTTAGTCACAAAGTCACTTGATTA
Source organism: Calosoma granatense (assembly GCA_022063505.1). Lineage (NCBI taxonomy): Eukaryota > Metazoa > Arthropoda > Insecta > Coleoptera > Carabidae > Calosoma > Calosoma granatense. Next base: position 1,969,843 of record JAGJTL010000069.1, on the reverse strand, counting down.
CAGTTCTGTTTCTACCCTGGTATTTCACTGTACTTACACATATATTAACATATTAAAAATCATTAAAAAAATGAACCATTTCATATTTGTAAGGTATATTATTGCGGTAGTATGAGTTAACTTTTAGTTGTCAATAAATGTATAGTCAATGTACAACTATAACTAAATTTGATAGTTTTATTCCCGAAGTTGAATTGTTTCTTAGTGAGTTCTATGAATAGTTACATATATTTACACATCATATTTCAGAATATAATATAAAAATAGCATGTGCTATATTTGTACTGAATAAATGTCTCTGATTTTTATGTTATTGCCGCTATGTTGCAATTAGCAGATGCACAATAGGCGGCATACAGGTAATCTCGACCATGGTATTCCTCAAGTTTCGTGAAATATAAAAATGTGACGTTAATTATTTCTCAATAATTGTACAACGTGTTGATTAGTTGATGTTTCAACACGCCTATTGTTACCAGAATGACTCAGCGCTACTAGCGCCGCTCAACCTGAGCGGACTTAATGGGAACCCGTGTCAGTCAGTGGTCTGAAATATAGGTATATAGAAGAATATTTATACTTGCATGTATCTAATATAAAAGTCATGTTATTCTAACTGTATTTTACCTGTATATATTTCCTATTCTTAATTCGGTATTCGATATTATTCTCCAATTTATAATTCAAAAACTAATTCGTTTAAATGAGTAGATAAAACAAGATTTGTACGAAATGTCGTGCAGATTAGCATGAAATTTGCTTATGAAATAATATTGAATGGTTTTTATGAAGTGGAAAGCAGTTCTTTTTCCCATAGTATTGTTGTTCGAACGAATGGGTTAATTACTGGATACATTTATACATTACAATGAGGGACATTTGCCGGAGACAGTGAATGCGCGTCAGTAGGGTGTTTACAGAAAAACAAAAACAAACAATCGCCACTGCATGAGTCCGACGTCGTAACGCACTGTACCGCACCGCGACGGACACTCAAGCTTCTACATAGTACCTACGTCACGTCGCATCGTGTCCTATGTATTGTTAGTAATGGTTGAGGTACGAAGCGTTTCGTACCATTTGTTGGTTACGTATTTGTGTCGTTTTCTTTTGTTGAACGCGCGTCATCGTTTGTTATCAAATAATTTTGTTGCCCGTGAAATGGTTTCAATTCATGCCAACAGGTTGCACTATTGTCGACAATCCTTAATAGAATTACCATAATAATATTGTCATTCTTGTATTTACCATAACAGTGAAAAAGTCGGTGCCGACAAACCGTACGACCAATGTGCATAGGGTCGAGTTTCGGTGACGTATTGGTGAACCCAACAATACGATTCATGTCAATTGAATTGCACAAAGAAGTATTCTACTATGGGAAAACGGTGCCTTGGCATCATTCCAGATTGAATTTAGCAAAGTTTTCTTCTGCGCGCACACACACAAACACACATACATATATCCAGAACAAACCACAAACATTTGTATATCAACTATTCTTTTCATTGTTCTCATTATCGAATGACTACCATATTATAGAAATATATACTTCTTACAATATACTTATTTATAGTAGTTATGTTAATTTCTAAATAAAGATTCATGTATATAAACAATAAAATGTAAGCATATATGATATTAATCGTTTTATTTACTGTACATTAGGTATAAGTTCATGTAGATCTGTACGTGTATGTGTGTGTGTGTGGCTTGGTACTGATTTAGAACTATGCTCACGTACGGCAGGCATCGTCAATAGAACGCAGAGAGACGAGCGAGAGACCTCGTGTTTTATACGTATTGTGCCTGTGTTTGGAGATTTTATGAGATTTTTTCCTAGACAGATGTCCCGGTTATTGGTTCGCTATGCGGAATACGGGATTCGTACTATAAGTGCCTATGCTGCATTGATCCGTGGAATGTTTATGAACGTGTGTCATTGTCCAATAAGTATTCATTACTATATCCGCTATTACTCGTCGCATCAATCGCTGTCATTTCATTAATATTCAATGTATCAATACAATGTATACACAAGAGAGTGCAATTAATTGTTTGTATCTATTGGCCTCAGTCTTTCCGTAATACTTTTATCATATATATTGTATGTGTATATAGTGTAGAATAGATTTATAAAGTAAATATGTTATAGAGATAATCGGGACTATTATGTTCACCAATCGCTTTGAAACGATCGTTAGATCTGACATGTGCGATTCTGTAAGGATATGTGTATATGTACATGTAGATACATTCAGTAACCGATTAAATTACCATGTCGTATCATGTGTTATTTTGCAATCATTTTATTACTGTAATGCATATATCCGGTTATAGTCTTGTTATGTTATCAACCTATTAAATGAATATTATCACGGCCAGAAGCACATGATATTTAATGCATGTAACAGTATTTTCTCGCCTCCATTTTAAATTTAGAATAATGTTTTTCAATCGGATATTTTATCTCATTTATGTTAAATTGGGAATTGTTAAAAATATACAATGTTGTTATGTTATGACATCATAGCTATAATTTTGTATTTTTATTTTATTAGACGTGAAGATGTGAGTGAATGACTAATTACATATAATTTAAATGTTTTTACATATGTTACCTTGAACCTTGCCGTTGTTTGCATGCGCCTTAATGGCAGGCAATTTCTATTACACTTCCATATTGTTCAACATATGCCTAGCTGCGTAATAACATAGTGACCATTTCATTCTTTAACTTAAACATTGTTACATAGTTTCAAGAAATTGTCACTAAAAGTATTGTATGTACATTATAGGAAACGAACATATGCACAATGTCTCTGAGATACATATCAACTTTCATTATTCAGATACATGTATAGAATAGTAAGAAGAAATACGTACATTTTATACTGTGAGCGCGTTATAGTACAAAATATTGCAATGCATAAAAATAAATAACTAATGCAGATGAATAAGCAAATAATTATTATTTTAAAATAAATTCGTTTACACGTCCTCTAGATTTATGTTTGAGTAATATTGGACAATATCATTTAATATATTTATATGATAACTATATAGATTTCTGTATTAAATGTTGTTTTTTCTACTACATAATCCCAAGTGACGTATCAGTAATATTTGTTGCGCACTACAGTACATATTTCTCACAGCATTATAAAATCTGTAGAAAATTGTTACAGTAAGTTTTGTCAGTATGGATCAGGCCGAGGCACAGCTTCGTAGAGTTATTGTTCACAACTGGGTAAGTTTTTTTTTGTCATGTTTAAATATTATATTCGTATGTGAAATTTGAGGTTAAGTTTCAATAATATTCATAATATATATCGTATTAATAATAAATATTACCAGTAAGAAAATAAAAATGTAATGATATTATTAGTGCTGTTGTGTTTTATATTCTAGGTTATGATTTCACTACTCAAACTTTAAACAAGTAATAATAACAACAAAAAATATGAACTATTAATTGAACAAGTATAGCACTTATTGCCATGGAATTAAGGGTCGATCCTGAAGTTACTGAAGACTGCTGAATTCGTCCCAATTAGTTTTAATTTAAAATAATTCACTTTATTCCAAATATATTGCAATGAGTTTTAAAATAAATGACACAAAATTTACATAAATTTTTTAAAAAATATTGTCGTCACAGGGATGTCAAAAATTTTTAAGCTATATATTTGATGTTGAAAGTAATTCACTTTAATTTATAAAAAACACACTATGACTAATTGATTACATTTATTACACGTCTTGAAATGTGAATATACGTATGTATTAGGCAACCAGACCTTGAAGGAAGTATTGTTTCTATGTATGGATTTGAACGGGATATAATGTTGCGTTTAGAAATGCAGTGAGACTTACGTACATTGCAGCTGGATCGTGTACTGTGTTTCATATTGTGAATTCAGTTTGTAATATTATAATATTTAATACTTATGTTGCCTATGTTATGTATATCATAATACGTACATACATACATATGTACATATATGTAAAGAGATTTATATACTTATACATTTGAATTTGTTTTTTTTTCTTAGGGTGAACTTCTAAATTCACTGACCGCTGCACAATATCGATTTCTAATACAAATTTTTCTAGCGAGTGTTGCTTCGGTAAATATTTGATTGCTTACAAGAATATCGTTACAATATTAAGTAATTAATTTCAAATATTTGTTTAATTGTAGGTTACTCTGGAATTATATAAAATGTTTTCAAGAAGTGTTGGTGATAACTCTTTATTTATTTATTATCGTTTGAAAAATTTTGTCGAATACGTTGTGTGTTGGTATATTCTTTATTTCATTCTTAACAAATATTTTGCAACTATTACATATGTTCTATTGAAAGAAGATTTTAATGTATCGAAATTTGTATAAATATCTATACAATATGTGAAATACAATGAGTAAAGGAAAACTGTGTAAAAACCTAAAAGTATAATGTACGATGCTGCAAAAATGATATAATGAATAAACAAAAAATGTATATTGTTTTTGAATATATTCAATTTAAATTGTCATATTTAAATATCCGTATTACACGTCTGCTCATTTGATTGGTTGTGACGTATCAAAGATGTGTATATGCGCCAGTGTAATATCTATCTACAGCGTTTTAATCCACGACTTCACGATCTAGTGTAGAAAAACGTGAACTTGTAGTAAGTTTATTTAATTTATTGTGAACAAAATAACGCAAAAATATAACAACAAAAATATTTGTAATTATGCTACAAATGTGACATTTTGTGGAAGTTGCCTATTTTCAGTGGATATATGGGTTATATTAGTCAGGTATGGCGTCTGAGCCGTACAAGCAGATGTGACTAGTGCACTGGATATATATACTAACTGTATTAGAAATAATGATCTGTATAAAACAAATATTGCCTGAGCCTCTAGTATACAACTTTTTCTTAATAACTTCTGCTGCTACATAATGGACATGCAGATCTTCCGCCAGAGTGTATATATCAAACCATATATACTCTAAATATCCAGTGCATAATTTATAGTCATAGCATGTATATCACAAAATATTGAAAATAAACACTTCAGGTATTACAAGTGGATTATTATTTATTTACATATTCGTTTTTCATAGTAAGATTACATAATGTTTCAGATACATTATTATTATTCTGGAATGCATATATTTATTATTGTATCCATTCGATGGCAGATGAAGAGGTCACATTACGATCCATAAAAGTGCAGAGATTTTTCCTGCTGGCCGCTAATATTTTTATGGGCGATCGCAGATACCGATGGGTCAGTCCCAATGTGACCTAATAGTTTCCGGTCGTACATCAGTTGCCTCCTCCCTCCGGGTATTCAGTAGAAGCACCGGATTCCCGGATTGAGATACCGGAATTGATAAAGGGATTGCAGGAAACCGAGGATTTTAATACGAACGATATATTATCAGAACAGATTGAGGTTATGTTCACGCTTAATAATACCAGTATGCTATAGCTGTTACTTCGGATTACAGTGGTTTTTATTCGTAACGTAATTGAAAATAATATCAAAGAGTATTAGTAGATCTAATGGTTGAATAGAATTATTAAGAGCAATATACAAATAGAGGTGTCTCACTTTATTAGTGCTAGACACAATGCTGTGTTTCTTATTGTAGATGAGGGAATCTGACGTACTAAGAATATATCCCGCTTTTCCAATAATATTAAACATGTCTATCCGGAGATAAATAGTAAATGATAGTGTCACGTTTACTTAAAATTTCAGCTAACCATAACACAATGTAATAATGAATATTCTTTATACGTTAGCACGTACACACACATGTATATACGCACATACATACATACAAAGTAGGTAGAATAAAATGGTAGCGTATTTGTCAATGTACCACACAATGTGTTCAAAATGCTTATTGGTGTATTTCATGCAAGATTAAGAAATAATAAAAATTTTAATTACTCCTGCTATTGAATACAACACCGAGTAGTAATATGTGCATTCTTGTATTTCACTATTGTGATTTCAGTGCATTGATTGATAAATTATCAGTGTAGAAAACTTAATTATTACATTGTTTTCAGATCTATTGAAATAATTGTTAGGTCGATAGAATTCACTGATTTGAAATGGGCAATTTTAATAATACGAGTATGCCAATATCGGCAGGGTTAATCGATCTATGTGGGGAATGTATTTAAAGTACAATAGTATCCGCATGTATTGTCTACGTATTTGCGCAGTAATAACTGACTCGACAAAATACATGAACAAACCGTTATTTTCGTCTACAAATAATTATTGTTCATATACAAATTTATACTGTATTACAGATTGTATGCCTTCTTCATGTTATATGATTGTAAACATTTCTTAAAACTATTTATATAGAGTTAATTCTGTTTATATTTTCTGCTATATTCGAATCTTGGGTAAATCTTTAGAAATATTTATATTTTTAAGTTACTTACTTTATTGAGATCTCATTTTCTTGGAGAATCTTTGTGACGATGTATGCAATAGTTTTACTTTCATTTCAGTATTAATAAAGTGTCAGATGATCTAAATATAAGTGTTATAGTGATAAAACTATCACAATACAACTAAACATTTTCTTTTCCCATATACATATGTTGTTGTTTTATATATTGACGTATGAATCACAGACTGTGATCCAGTTCTGACACACTATTTTAATATGTAATTCTAATTGATTGGGGAAAAACTGTTCTAGAATTTACAGTGCAGACTGTAGATAATAAAATATGTAAAAGTACATAGTCTGCATGTTGTACTCATGTGTGTATTTGACTTGTATATGATATAATACT
>JAGJTL010000069.1:1948325-1960906 GCA_022063505.1 Calosoma granatense | reverse complement strand
AGAGTATATGTATGTATTAATATTGATTTAGGTATTGTTGTACAGATAGAAGATGTTTTGTTGTACGAAATGGCTGTTATTGTTTGTAAGAACATGCTGAATTGTAATACGTAGAGTTGACATAAGTCGCGCATTGGTTGTATGCACGAACATTTGCAGCGCTTAGTTTAATACTTAAATCACTGTAATTTGCTGACAATGTAAACAACCGCACTTGTACAGGTAGAACTGTGATGCCTTTCCTCTCGCTCGCTAACAAGTTAATGCCGGGGTTAGCGCACAGTGACACTCTACCAGTCACAAACCATGTCATTACCGTAACCACGCACCTTAAACTCGATCGTTAGTTCGTCACGATCAATCATTATTGGGCAACTAACATTTAATTTCAGTGTGAAGTTGTGCATTTTGTACAACTGGCCAGCGATATGTTCCATTGGCACGGCCGAGCGACGACGGGTAACGAATGTTGACGATATAATATGGTCAGATGATTCATGTAATTGCATGGCTGAAGTTGAGTCAAGTCATAATGATTGCGATGAACGTTCGATGACTTTGCTGTTCTCAGACTTGTACCTACACGTTCGAATACAGCAATACTAGATATTCGATTCCAGGCATTTCTTTTTATGTTTTTATTTCTGAAACTGTTATTAATTTATTCTAGATGACGAACCGGTTTCAATTAAATAATTCTGATATACAACGTGTTACGGTGACCACATTGAAACAAGAAATACATGCACGTATATAACTAATTATATTCAGGATATTTGTACGAATAATTACTTGTTACTTCTATAAAATTAGAAGATTGAGTAGCAACAGTACTGCACGTGTACATTTTCCTTCATATCATATTTCCGTTCATTCATGTTGTCACAGTATGTAAAAAGCAGGTTGTAATTAAATTAATTAGATATCAGTTTCAGAATGTATTTATATTTAGTAAGTAATTGAACAATTGCCTCCGGATCAATACAGTGGCTCAGTGGAATATTGTAGTGTTGTCTGTATGCACGTGTACAGTTTATCTGTTTGGCGAACAGTATTTCGGACAAGTGCTGTTTAGGGTTTGTGGCGTTCATTGTCGATTTATAACAGACTCCGTGGTTAGTATATCCCTGTACAGTAAAACATAACAATACACGTATTGGTTTACGTGTGGGTAATGCAGCAGATTAGGGGGGTCGCTGAAATTATACATCTTGATGCTGGCTGGCCGCTCTGCTTCTGTTGTTAAAACGCTGTATACCAGAGCTCAGATTACAATACTTTTCAAACGGTTTGCGGTCTGCGTTAGTTTTTTCCCCGTAATTTTATGTGAAATAGTATTGATTTCCTTTTAACTTTGCCGACTCATTATCTATTATATATGAAATGATTCCATCCAAAGACTTACTGATTATTTATAGATATACAGAAATAAAAAGGACAAAACTCTGTTAAACTGTTACTAATATATGATGACGTACGTGGCTGTTCGCAAATGTTCATTCTTCATTATAGTCACAAGTATTTTATTCTGCTTGAGGAGAATGAACTATAGAAGCAATATATGCGTAGATACATGCATACTGACTGACTGACTGACTGACTGAATGTTTTTCAGTAGTAAAGTAGAGTGTTAGACTATCATTGGTTATTTTTCATGAATGGCCGTGTGTACAAGTTGGTACTTTGAAACTATCGTCCATTCGTCACCGAACTGCCCTTCGCTATTTCAAAAGGGTAGGTAATCTTATATCCCGTTCACGAGAGAGAGGGAGAGAAAGAGAATAAAAAAGAAAACACGATATATCAATCATGATGTCAGTGCACAAGGAAACATAAAGGGTCAGGAGTGACAGTGGAAGGACCTTGCGAGCCACCGAGAGCCTCGGTCGCTTAAAGTAGCGAGTTTCTTTACCGGCACTCGCACATAACTAATGACGTGTCCACTTTGAAGAATGATACACGGCAAACGCGTTAAACCAACGACTACGAAATGAAATATTCTAAGAATTTAAATGAAATTGACTTTATGTCGCCGTCGTCATTCGCTTCTGTACCACCAGCACCACACCACCCTTCCCGCTACCCTTCTCCTTACTGCGGTTTCCGGTATCTAACCCAAGTCCATCCCATCCCATTCACCCACAAGATATCTTCGTCTGTCGTCCGTCCCGCGGATAATGACAGACGCACATCTTCCTTGTGACGGACCCGTTTCAACTTGTTCCACAATCAATCAAGATTTAGAGTATTCTTAATGATGAAATTTATCCGTCATGATTGATGCGGTTTATTCGTGATTAACATACCTGCTTGAGGTTTTTTCCAGATTTCATTATTCTTAATGATATAAAATGATGCAGACAAAAATATCATTTATAACTGCCGCTATATTAATACAGATCATAAACGTTAGGTTTGTCCATTGGACATGATGCAATGTTGAATGAATGATTTTCTCATTGTTACCTATGTAGATAAATATAACAATATCAGAATCTAGTGAAGAATCTGATATTATTTAGAAGTATGTTTAAAATATGAAATTAACGTTAATTGTAGAATGATATCAACATTCATGGCATGAATTGCGTAGGTACCTAAGTAAATAGTCATGCTCTTTATTCTATCTATTGTTGAGAGATATTTAATCGTTTCAGAATTATTTATTTTGAGTTTTTTCTGTTTTTAGTAACTAATAATGTTTTAACTAGACAAACAGATATATTTTGTAGCTTCATTTATTTAACCTAATTTATATTAACTAAATTTAATTAACATTTGAATATATTGAGTATATTGTATTTTCCTACCTTACGCCTGTTCATAGATACTTGTTGCATATACATTTGTCATTTTCTTAACGTAATTTATTTTCAGTAATTAATATTTTAATTAGTTCTGAACAAACTTATCACGATATTTAATTCCGAATATTAATTTCTTGCCACAAAAACATCATGAGTAAAACTCATCAAGAGACAAATTTCGTCATTACAGCGTAGCGCGCGCCCGCATGAAATGTAGCCATTTCGTACGCTGCTTGACTTTGCTTTTTGCACGGAATGTACTCTTTTGTTCTAGCCAGTGATTGGTCGACAGTCTCATACTCTGGGGCAGGTCTATAGGGAGGACTCCACCGTTGCCAGTTCGAGAACACTCTCGCCTTCTCCACGATGAGTTATAGTTCCCCCTTTGCCGATCAGTAAAGCCACCACTAGTACACTTGTATATACACACACATACACAAGCCGCACTACTACTACTGCTGCTGGTGCTGCTGCTGCTGCGCGTGTTGGCCTGTTCGTTGTAGCACAGTTGTGGCTGAAAATGTCTGGTATATCCCGGTTGTGTGATTCAAAAGGGGTAAACTTCAAGGAGAGTTTTGTCGGCGAGCATTTGTAAACTTATCTCTATGATCAGCCGTCTATCGATCGATATGCAAAAACGCTATCATCTGAAAATAACATTTAAAACAAACGTACGATAAGTTAGTTCTGTGGTTTTTGCTAGAATATAAAGCAATTTTTTATTGTTGTGCAATTTGATTATTAAATATTTACAACAATTGTATTGTTTATATTAATTTTGGTTTAAAAAAGAGGTAATGAGATTTATTCATTCATGACAAATTCCTCTGAAATTTACATATCATATAATTTATGTTATTATACGATTTTAAGAAGAAAAATATGTTTTATAGTTTTGTTAAACTTAAGTATTTATCGATATATTTGTTCATAAATTATTATTTGAGTATCTTGACAGTATACACAATAAGAATAATGTATTTAGAGTATTAGTTTCAATTACACTTATAATTCTATTCTTACAATTGCTATAACAAGAAATGACAAGTGAATAAAAGTCTTATGCATTTATATATGTGTATATGTACATGTTGAAACTGGTTTATTTTAACATGATATCTTGTTGTATGCACATATATGTCGTTATATAGTAGGTAAGTGTTATGTTCGATTAAGAAAAAGCAATTATTATAGTGAGGCATAGACGGTGGACGGATGGACGGTCCATGCATGCATATGTGTGTGCTGGTAACGAAAAGGACATAGTAGTGAGTAAATCGGTGTAAGTAGAGCGTAGCAATGGCAGCGTATGCGAACGGACGACATAGAAAAGAAACCCAAAATCAATCAGTGAAATCTGCAATTCCGAGATTAATACCATTGGCCACGTGAACTCGAGCCTTCCTAATGCTAGTCATAGTTTGGAGGAGAAACAAGCGCGGCGCCCCAGTCTAATCCCTCTTATCCCGAAAGTAATTTTGAGTCTTTTGAAATGTTCCCCCAGCTTTCAGCAAAATCCTCCGTCGTGCTCTCGTATCTCCGAGTCGCAGGACGCGCGCCGCTTCTAAATCCTGTCACTATCTGCTCCGAGTGGCGCCTACATCGCTGCGAGGACGGACCAACAAGCGTCCTATACCTACATACACATACATACGAACGAATAGCGGTTTCACAGCTTGCAAAAAAGAAAATGTTAAGTCCATCATGTCGGTTATAGTTATTATCCCTGATGTGCACACCCGTACTTCCATTCTACTTTGAATATAGTAACAGGTTCAGGCGATTCCAGTGCTACAGAAATGATAAGAATAATAATTATAATACATGCGATAATGTTAAAGTGCAATACAATATATTGGAATAGAACTAGACAGAAGTAATAGTAATGATAATGACTGTGGTAATTGTTATATGGCAGACACTCAAGTATGTAAACACACTTGTCGATGATTGAAAGTTCATGTTTGTTACAAGTCCGACCCTTAAAATAAACAGGCTGTTTGTCAATTAACGGGACACGGTGTTCAGTACACTTGTTCACACATACGTGCGTTGGGGGATTCTGACTCTGTGATGTTGCGCTCCTTCGCTTGTTTGTGATACACACTCGTGCGACATCAAAAGTAAACATTTTATGAACTTGTCAAAATACTACACAAATCCTACTACGACTATTCTAAATATATGATACTGTCTTGTATAGTTCTAGAGAAACGCCTTGGAAATACACAAATATTAATATTCTGTCACACGCATTATACCTGTTGTAGGTGAACATTGAATGTAAAATAAACCCTTAAATTAATCTTGAACAACTACCCATATACTTTAGTAATGAATGCTACATGATTGTATAGTGATGTGTGCTTGTGGTCATTTACTGGACTAGGCAGATTTGAAGGAAATATTTCATATGATTGAATAATATAGGCACATAACTAACTACAAACAAATAAATGACGTGGACGTTCCATGAAGTCTGGTCCATTGACTAGGTAGGTAGGTAGGGTCGAGTCGTATCATTAATAACCGTTTTCACTGATTGCTTACCTCCGCGGTTGACCGCCGATGCACGGAGCGTCGAGCGAGTTCCGACGCCGGACTAATAAGTTTTGGTGGCAGCACTCGCGCGTACTAGGGTCACAGTATGTGGTTTGTAAATAGCTCTTTAGCGGCGACGGGGTTCGAACCCGAGTCCCCGTGACACCCCCTCGAGAAGGAGTGTGCGACTGACGGGCCGCAATTTACCACTTCGAGCTTTCAGGCTAGGCCACTTGGGATCGCTGATTGCTGTAGCTTTCAACTGTTCACAGACTCTCTGACATTTGAAAATCACTTTTCCCAGAGCCCATAACTAGATGAAAGACGCCATCGTGTTAGACCTTTTTTCTCACTGTATATGATTTTTATTTTTTTCAGCAAATGGACGAGAAAATTGTTAGTAATTTTTTGTTTATGTTTTTCTGCGACTGGATATTATTATACCTACACATTAAGAAGCTCAACAAAATATAAGATGTTTAGAAGAGTAATATTTTGTCTATAGTTTAACAGTAATGGGTGATCCGATATTTTACTTTTTCATAAATGATATATACACGAAATAACGTATTTCGTGTATGAAAACACAAGGAATTATGTAGTGCTTTTACAGTATGTAGTTATGGTGACTCGTTGATTTAAATTGATGTCGTTTTTAATATAGCGTACTATACATGCTACAGATTAATGAATATTTTCGCGCTGTCTGCTTGTCGCCGAAAAGAATCAATTTAACACGGGTACACTTGGCTTCATGTTCATACAGACAGAGGGTTCCAACATTTCAGGGGTGACAATTATTTTGTATCCATGACGACGACATTGCGGCTAGATTAATTAACCCTTTCTAACCCCTGCGGACGGCTGTTATTAAAAGTTATACGCAAAATAGTGGAGATGATTCATTGTGTATTTTATATTTATGTAATTATTCCGGAATTCTGAATGGCTGGCTGGGGGAGTTTCATTGGATTATCAAAGGAGTGAATGTCTTTATTTTCTCTGTAGTTCAAAGATAAATCAGTTTATGTGAGTAATGTATAAGATTATTTTATATTCAGACAGATCAACATGAAAATAAGCTTTCCCTTTAATATTCTCATAAATGTATCACAGTGAATTCATTGTGACATATTTATATTTTTTTCTTTAAACAACCCAACGAATAATTTAAATGTAAAATCATGGCTCCATTCTTATTTGAATATGTTTAAAAATCATCACACATACACGCATACATTACGCTCGATATATAGGTACCGAGGCAACACGTTATCTTAACAACATTCCATACGGGGCCCCCGTGGCAACGTGCGCCCTCTAGGGACGCATCTGGCCCCACACCATTACAGTTAAATCACTATCACAGTGTATAATTTAATTCCGAAATCAGAATTTGACTTCGTGATGCGATTCGACGAGGCGGGCATCAAATCCCGCTCGTCGCTCGTTGTAAGGGGAGCCTGCGTACCCCCCCCCCAACCATGGTTCCCGTCGGGTGCTGTGAATTCTCTGGGGGCACGGTGGTCGAAGCTGGGGCATGGCCACCCCCTAACCTTGTGTTTACAATCGTATTGAATATTTATAACCTGACAGTTGATGAGCGTAGCAATATGCTACGAATTTTATACGAAAACGACCGCCAGGGAAAACTTATCCCCAACAACAGGGCCCGACCCGACGCATATTGATAGAATTATAAAACTAATATTTGGTTGGTTAATCTTGCGAGTGATTTCCAACGCAAATTTGATCAGTAAATTTAGAGCATAATTGTTTGTGTTTCAAGGGTAGGTATACGTGTTTTGATACTATATGGAACAGCTGACGCGTACTCATTCTCTATTTACTTCACTCAAGTATGGTATTGTTGATTCAAAACATTGCAATCACTTCATGTCTAAACATGTGATTGTATTTTCTCCGTACACTGTACTATATGGTATACTTCTCGATTATCTTAAGTACTTAGTTCATTAATCAATATATTCTTATTATACATTCAGTTTATAATAAAAAGAGGTAAAAATTAAAAATATGTATAAATTGAAAGTAAGAACGAGGAACATTTATAAACTAACTTTTAAATATTATAATTTATGAAAAAACTAAAAATATCTTGCTATTTCAAAAGTTATACTTTAATTTATCTATAAAATAGATTTGTAGGTCTTTTAAGCCATTAACTAATCGTTATATCGATAATGATTTGTAGTATGTATAACTTATCTGGACACGAAATTTAACAAAATGTAACACCACAGCATATTATGATGATTAAACTACTAAACACAAATATTATACAAAATGTTTAAAACATAATATACCTGTATATCTGAAGAATCAATTTTCAATTAAAGTAAGAATAAACCCGGAATGGAATTTTGACAGGTACTGGAGTAAATTATGACTGAGAATTTCATATTTCACATCTATGCTAAAGAGTTCCCGATAATGAGAGTGGAGTGCCGTGATTTTTATTTTGTTTCTTCGCTCGTTCCGTTCAGCGTCGTTCACAGCCTAACGGTAATTTTCCGGTTCATTACTTTCAGCGGAATTGATAACCTGTTATATATTTTCTTATAACGGAAGGAAATGGATTTGCATTTTTTTATGAAACCGGTATTTTTCACTACAATTTTCATTTTTAAATGACAAGTTATTACGAATATATTTCTCTTTGGTTTCAGGTATAACTGCTGGCTTTCCTTTGAGTAAATACATAATATTTTGACAGTGTAATAATTTGTGTTTTACATTAAAATAGGTGGTCTAACTTTGGTATTTATATTGTATATGTAGATTGCATATTTGTGTTAATTTTTTTATTAAACTACTATGATGCTGCCAGTTTTTAATGATAGGTAAAATGAAACATTTAAAATAAATCCACACGCAAATGGTAAGTACCTAAAGCGGTATTAATATTACTAATTAATATCAAGATGACATGCAATGGAATTTGAAGCTTTTTATGTCATATAGGTACGTGTTATATTGCAAAAGAAATGCTCCATGTAATAAAAAAAATTCAAGAAATCAATATTAAATTCCAAATAGCAGAAAGTCACTATTTATAAATGTTCAACAATATATGCATGAAATTGTATAGTAATATTTTACTGCATATTGTTTGTAATCATGTCTGTTATACTTGATAGTGACATTGTGTAAAAGTAAAGTGATTTGAATTCATGAACTTTTCGTGTTCTGTTCGAATGTGTATCGAAGCAGCGGTAATGTTTACCGTAGGCGGGACTCGAATCTGACCGCGGGTCCGGAACAGATATCGATCCGGAGCACCACGTGACCGGAGCACGCAGCCAATGCCGTGAGGGTACTACAGGTGTGGGGCGATGGCGCCCTGGGCCCCAACGATCTAAGTCCTCGGTTAATCTTTCTAACCGAAAATCATTCAAGCACATTGATCAACTGCTTAACTATACTGCATTTATAACTTAACATAAAATTAACATATTCCTGTGTGTGTTAGAAATACACACATACAAATTACATCAAAAGAATCGTGATATTTTATCTATAAGAAAAATATATTTGAAAAACATCGTACAGGAAAGTTATTTAACTCAGTAGGTAGATTTTACTGGACACATTCAATTTTTGTATCAAATCCATGATGATATGAAAAATATATACATATTTCTTTATATTTCATTTTTTAACACGGTTATTTTTTGGAAATACAAAATATACCTTTTTGAAAGCACCACTATCATTTCAAATTTCTTTACTGTCTTATATGTTGCAGGGGCGTGACAAATAGCTAGAGTTTTTATGGTATATGCCCGCAATATAGAGGGATAAATTGCACGATTTATAGAACACAAAAGTACCTACGCTGTCAACGAAAATGCTGTGAATCGATATCCATGTACGAATACACGTGTAAAACTTTTATATTTGCTGTAGGTAAATCTGTTTTCTAAATAAGTTAATTTTAAAGATTTACTTTTATGCTTTTACAATTATTCGTATTTTCCAGTCATATTTGGACCATAATCATTATAAAATTAGAGTATTGAATAACAAATAAAATACTTGTAAGTTGTTGTAATAAACAAAGCTACTAGTAGCCTTGGCTAATAAATAATACAATAAAGTATGAATTTTTTTATTAGCATGAATTCTTAGTGACTGATTACTGTGTAGGTAGCTAACTGTCTAATATTTAGACAGACTTACGTTTCATATTTTCTGCGAAAGCCTCCTGACTGCGGAGACAAATTTGAGAATTTCCACAGCTGCTCGTAAGTCATTTTCGTTTTATTTTCCGCGTACATTTTGCTCGTGGTTTTTCAGCTTTTCCCGTTGACAGTGTATGTGTATACGGTTCTTTAAGCGACGCTACTACTACTGGTGCTGTTGCTGCTGGTACCTAGTGGTAGTGTGGAAGCCAGGAATGTATGGTGTAGGGTCGCGCCGGTTTCATTTTCAGTCCTATAAATCAGAGCGTTGCGAACACTTTAATAAAAAATCCCCGCAACCACAAGCCGCGCAGGTTTACCAACACACTCGATCATATACGCGCGCGCGCGCGCGCTTACCACGGTTATACATGACGCTATTTGTTCCAATCCGTACCAGGGACTTTTGGTTTCCCATTATGTTGGTACACGACCCCATATTTTTATATGACGGCTGTCTTGTTTGCGAATTAAATATTTGTAGGATTTGAGCTTGAGTACTTTTTGTATTGTATTTTATGAAATTATATTGATATACAATGCATAACAGTGCGGCATTTCTTGGTTTCTATATGCAGTGGAATAATGTACAAAATATATGGAGAAAATTAGCAAAAACTTATTATTATATAAAATAAAGTTAAAATCTATGATTTCGTATATAAGTACATGATGATGATATAAAATGTACTAATGTTATTATGTTTTACATTTTATTTTTCTGATTTTGAACTATCTATTTTAGTAAATTAGGTTTGATTGTATTTTATGTTTGTTAGACACGTGTATATACAACATTACGAAGCTTGTCCGTTAGCGATCAACAAGGTAATTGCACACGTGTAGTTAGGAAATACTGTCGGTTGCTTCGTGTGCTTGCTTGTGTTCTGTACGTACGTACGTAGGATCTGTTGTGATGTTACGGTTGTTAGTAATTGCAGGAGAACGTACGATAGAGTGTAGAGGAATGGATGTGTATATTTATAGATCGTTACACGTAATTAGACAGTGTGCCTTGGTGTCGTACGACAATGGTGTCGGTGTTTAAGAGCACAATGCTCTGTAATGGGATTAAAGTATGATACACCCTTTTGACGGACGTTAACAATTGGATGGGTGATATTTGTAACGCCGCCTTTGATACAACGTAAGTGGACGACAATGCGAGGTGTACAACGCCATTCAGAAACCTTCCAACTCACTCGCACTGTCCTATCATCCCAGTACTCACTTGCTCACTTTATACATTGCATTGCATTGAGCATATATGTATGTACATTGTACATATATGAATGCTTATAAGTATATGTGTATATACTTGTCGCGAATGGTCTTAAACAGATTCAGATGTATAAATTATTTCTACATAATTAAATATTGTTATTAAGGAGTAGATATAATTTAAAATTTCCATTAATAAGATAATATAAAATTAGTTATTTTGATAATAACATAAAGAAACAAACGTAGACATTAACAATCAAGATATTATTTTCATTGTACAACAACTTGAGACTAAAGTATTCAGTAATGTTTTAGGTTTCTCACATTAACTAAGTGTACTAAATCCGGTCCATTACTATTAAAGTGACGCACTTATGTATTCTACGGCCTTGTATACAAATGGCCGAATGGACAACACAGAGTGTACCTCTCTTCACACTCACACATACACATACATAGAGAACGGGAGAGAGTTCTGAACACAACACGACTCTATTATGTTCGGTTCGTGACATTGGCAGCACTGCACCACCATTCAATGAGAACTATCCTCCTCTGTGTGATGTCTTTTGTGTACTGCATTGACATAGGTCGAAAGTGACATTCTTTCAGATGCAAACCGGAAAAATTGTCATGAATGAACGTACTATGTTTGTGCGTAATACTTTGTGTTATTGTTCAGGTGTGCTATTGACTGTTTATTGACTCTCGAGTATATTGATATTGTAGTATATCAATTGTTTCCTATACGCGAATCATGTTCGTAAATTATCATCTGTATACCTACTACTAAAGGTCAATCAATTATTATAAACTGAAATAATTAGAATATTATTGTCGTGTTTATTAGCTGTTGTTGCGTACGAGTGGATGAATGGTTTATTGCGCTGATATTTCATCCGTTAATAAATTCTAATACTACATCATCATACCAATATAGTAATACTTACACATGCCCAGCTCGGACATTGGACGGCCGGGGCAACGCAAATATCCAAACGAACCTACAGTTATATATTACTTCAATGGGTCGTCCATACTTTATCATATCTCTTACGCAACACAAAAAAAATATCACCGAACCCACAAATAACTGTCAAATTACAAACTTATTGATGACACAGTGCGCCCTGATATTTTATACGTTTGTGAGAAAAACAAGCGATGCGGGAATCACAGATTTACGAGGGCACATACTCATCGGTCCAGTCCCTGTACAAACAGCATTCATTGTTCCTGTCACAATGCACAAATTCACATATGAAAAGATTTTTTTGTACCGCGTGTCTAGTTGGCTGTGTGCGTGTATGTGTTTCTCTTATTCACTCAGTGTTTCCACGTACCATTCGTTAGCATTGTATTGTGATACACATCTGACACAATTAAAACATAATAAATGGTAAAGAGGAAGTAGCTTCTTGACAGAATCTTTCATTGTTGACTGTCGGCAGTTTTTATTGTTTGTGTGAAACGATTCCTACTGGTTTCTAGCTCTTCAATAGAGAGATAATCATCGGTGCGTTTTATTGAGCCAACTGGGGTTGAAATTAATCGTCCTCGTAAATTATTTCTCAACGATCATGGTTTAATATGTAATATAAAGTCTTTTTTACAGACGCTTAGATCAGATTTAATACTTATAATAAGAAATGTGCAATTTCATATATACAATAGAATTGGACAATAACAATTAAATTAATGTACTATGGATCCATAAAACAAACTGAGACGAACTGAAAATTTTCTATATGAAAATCAATGTTAATTATTCCAGCAGTAACTTAATGATTTACTTATGAATATT
>JAGJTL010000069.1:1892829-1948120 GCA_022063505.1 Calosoma granatense | reverse complement strand
TAACGATTAAATTAATGTACTATGGATCTATAAAGTAACTTAGAGATTTACTTATGAATATTCGTATTTTATATCTGCTAGAATTACAATTTTAAATACCAGATTGTCAAAAAATCAAATATCGTTATTATTAGATTTTAAATAGTTCTTTTTTTAAAAAAGCGCATATTAATTTTTGTAAAATTACTAAAATTATTACTATTAATTACTAGTAGTATATTACAAATTAATTCGTGCCATATGTTTTAAGTTCTGAAAAATATATATTTTAATAAATAAATATATGATACATAGATAATTGACGGGTTCGTTAATAATATCTAATTTGATATTAGTCAGTTTAGCTGTTCATCTGTTGATGAGTTAGCAAGCATGCTGGAATGTGCTGAAATAGTTCCACTGTTTCAAAATCCGACCATATTGCGCGAGGGACATAAATTTGCTTATCACTGTCGTTATGAAATATTCTGAATATCGATGTCGTCGCGATGCCCAGCGTACAGACGGAACATATTAACGCTGTGTCATCTCCCCTATGCGCATACACACACTAACACACACAGATATATGTACATCCATACACATATAATCCAGCTCGGTTCGTAATCCGGTGTCGCCGACTCACACCTCATTAAACACTCCTCATGCGTAGTGTGCCGTGACCATAGATACCCACAAATATTATACATGTCCAGCAAAACATTCTCGCACACGATAAGATTCACATCATCATTTGTTTTAACATACAGAATATTCCTAACACTGATTCATATATGCAGCGTAGGTTGATATGTATTTATTATACATTTTATATGATATAAAGAATATTTAAGTGGAAAAATTTTAAAATATTGTTAGTAATTCTGATTCATTAAATAATACAATATTTAAACACACTGTCGTGTTATGTTTGTTACAAATCGTTAGTACAATGTGCCTTATAATTGAAGATTCTAAGAAGAGTACTAAATACAACATAGTAGAAATATAGTTCGTTGGCCAGTATACTTTTGTAAATATTATAATTTATTCGTAAATGAACCAAATTTTGGTGGTTGCGTTGAGATTTGATTCCGGATGGTTAGAATCTGGACCGCTTGTCGATAGTGCGGCCTCCGTAGCGCGTTGCTTAGTGTGGAGGGTGGCTTTTGAAATGGAATGAAATGGGTTGGATCGCGGTGTCTGTGGTCTCTCTTGCCAATATTACACGTACCATGTTCACATGATCCCTATTACCCACCTACCTACCATGTTCACATAGCGTACACTATCGGTTTAACACCGTGCAGTGAAATATTATCTTCTGGCATTATAGAAAACGGTGCATAGAAGTCCAATATTTCTTTATGATATTTTCATATTATATTACGTATAAAATGAAAAATACAATACGTGGAGAATTACTTAAAATATTTATATAATTTACCCAATAGGAACGTATTTAAAAACACTAATTAACCATTAATAAACTAGAATAAAACACATATATTTCTGGTTTTAGTAATATATTTTAAAAATACTAAATAAGACTGAATGTTCATATCTGTAATACTTAAAAATAAAATATTATTATATTATATATTATATTATGCCAGTAAAGTAATTCTCTATATTTATGTAAGATTTTATGAAAAATAACGACAAATAGGAAATATAGAAGTAGAATAGATGTAAAGATAAGTAGCGCTGCTGGTGGCGAACTCGAGAAACAATTACAGCTTGTTTCCTTTGCATCCAGTAAATCACCGAGATAAACAGCGAACCGGATTTATTACGTTATTATGACAAATGATTCTGAAGTAGAAACCGCCTTGCAACTATTATCAGATTGTCTCTAACATAAAGAACACAATACATTAATACAATATGCATACGTCGAAATAGAATATTCAATAATTTACTGCATCCATTGTACGTGCACTGCAGTATCATTTAATAGATCATTGTAATTTGTAACCACAAGTGTTGCTAACTTAGAACTGCATTAATTCTGAATCTTAATTAACTGTTGTGTTGGAGAATAATGTGAAATAAGTTTTTCTGAATAGAAAAAACATGGTGTATTAAGTGGGACCAGTGTCTCGTAATAACTATTTAGTATGTACGTTTATGTAAATGAATTTCTAATTATGACAACTAGTGATATAAAATACATTTTATAGCAATATGGGTTCACGAGAACGAGAGAAATACCTACATGTATAGTATAGGGTATATGTATGTATGAGATGAATGCCAGCAGCATAGACCGGTAGTATTTATTTAATACAATGATTGTGATGAGATTGAGCTGGTTCGAGTCAGTGTGTGATTGTGTGCACGTATGTATGTATATATGTGGTAGTAGTTATACGAGAGCAGATAGCTAGCTAGGTAGATAGCTGTATATTAAGCATTTGGAGAGTGTGCTCAATCGGGTCTGTAGAGGATGGTTTCCTATGTCTGGTCTGGCCCCGGATCCGAACAGGCACCCACATGGCCCATTAGCTGATGACGACCTGCTGCCTATGCTTAGCATCGCGGTGCGGTGCGGTGCGGTGCGGTGCGGTGCGGCGCGGTATGGCACGGCGACCTAGCCTCGTGGCTCCAGTTCACTGGAGCGGAGACCCGCCGTTGGCTTTTGTTCAAATACAGGCTACTTTGTGATTGTATGTGCGCGCGTATTGCGAACGTACAGAAATAAACTTTCGTTCTGTGATAAACCAGAA
Source organism: Calosoma granatense (assembly GCA_022063505.1). NCBI lineage: Eukaryota > Metazoa > Arthropoda > Insecta > Coleoptera > Carabidae > Calosoma > Calosoma granatense. The sequence continues at coordinate 1,945,412 of JAGJTL010000069.1, read as the reverse complement.
TTTAATTAAAACAAAACTTTATTAATTTATATATTTCAGGAGTAATTTTTAAACTTTTCTGGATGATGAAGTGAGAGTATATTTTAAATAGTACATTATGATTATATATATTATGAACACTTGCATTTTAAACACGGCTTTGTGTCATTATTTAATTTAATTCTTTATACGAAATGAATGTAGTACATTTTTTTAAATAAACATCTACCAGCGTTATAAATATTTACATATTACATGTCATATATTTCTTGAAATAAATTGACATTTCTCAAATTCACCAATCTTTTAAAATTAATGATTTAAGTTCCATATTGTGAGCATATATGTATGTGCAGGCTCATGTCAAAGTTATATTAATAAAATAATGAATTTCCAAAAACAGTAGTAATTATTAACTATCTGTTTTTCTTTCATGTGTATATTTACATATATAACTTCAGAATTAATAATTTTATTGATGATATTAAATATTACTAGATTTATTTGTTGAAATATCTTCACTTCTATTGTACCGAGTCTGTTTGAATGTTCTGCTCTGTTTCGATGGTGGTATGAAGTAAAGAGCTAATAGAAAAGCTGAAAATACAGCAGCATACATGATGTATTCAGAGTTGGGAGAGAGACACTTGACGATCTGGCGTTCTAGATACATTATTTCAGCATCCATTGTGCAAAGTTACTCTTGGCTACTCAGTAGCTCATGTGATACCATCAACACGCATGTCACTTATATTCTAATTATTTTAATCAAATAATGTATCCACTCTCATTAAATATCTCACTGACATTTTATTTTTTACAGTTGACTTCAATAATTGCACAATAATTAAAATACTGTTAGTTTCATCCAAGTCTTTCTTTTTATCCTTTGAGTAAAGTCTCTTTAATTCATTTCTATATCAGTTCATTCATATCATTGTTTGTAATAATATTCTAATCAGAATTTCTAATAAGAAATATACAATGTAAAAAACAATTATATTTTCTAGAATTTTAATATTTTAGATGTAAGTATTAGATAAAATCTGTTTACAAATATTGTCTATACTTTTTTTGCAAGATACAAACGCAGCTTACAAATTTTAAGTACTGAACGTGTATGTATAATTACACTGATTTTGCACAGAACAATCGTGGTTTTAAATTAGGTCGTATAAACCACAATTGCAGATTGTATAGAATGTTAATGAATAGTTCTTTGTACATGTATGACAAACTTATCAAAGTTAGAAATCAGAAATAGTATCCGCGTGCATCAAAGGAAGAACGTACTTGCAGGCACGGGCACATGTTTCAATCTTAATGAATCGCTAATTCCCCCGTTAGAGAGATGGTGAGAGAGAGAGAGAGTGAGAGAACACATTGAATACGGCCGCTTGATGATCTAAATTATGCAATTTTCAATATTGGCCACCCACTCGGCCACGTGTCCGCCCTGGCACGTGTGTTTGACTCATTGCGGACCACAAATTCACTCTTCACCGTGCTACGAATATTAGCGGGATGCAGAGGGCTGGGGGGAGGGGAGAGTGCCATCTATTGTACAAAGCCCATCAACCACTAGTACTATACACTATACTCATCGTCTCTTACATCACCCTCCACCTCCTCTCCATCCCTGTAGTATTCTCATTTTCCCCTCACCACTGTGCCTCCGCCTTCTACTCAGAAGTACTTCACTGCGTGTATGTTTGATGTTGAACGAATTAAATTGAAAGTAAATTTATTTGCAGTCCTAGGGAACGTTACGTCGATTACAATTACAGTGCTGTCACTCGATGTTTTAAAGTGACGTAGGCGGCCGTGCACAGCTTGGGTTGGTAAGTGGGGTGTTAGTTTGTACGTGTCACGAATGCAATCGCCGCAAACCGAAATGTTTGAAATCTTATTCAATTTTACCAAATTAGGTTTTTTTTCTGAATGAAAATAGTGCTGACTTGTATTCAGCAGAAGTATATTACTGCTATAGGAGTATGTATGATATTATCATCGCCAACATCAAATCTAATTAATAGATATTATTTCATCCATATTTTGTATTATACATCTACTATTTAAAGTATGTTTTATAGTGGTTGACTGTACTTATATATAAACTTCACATTTCATTTATTCTTTGTCGACATTAGTTTGAATGATGTTGATTCTTTTTGTTTAAACAACAGTAATTTAATTATTTCTCTTGTTGGGACGCTGTTTTAAACGTCTATAATGAAATGTTTATGATAAGAGTACCTCAAAAATATATTTTGAAACAAATTCTATGCTATATACGAATATGTATATCACCAGTGTCATATTGAAAAAAATATATTAATAATTTAGTTTTATTATTGAACTATGTCTGTTCGTATTTCACTAATATCTATATGTCATTGAGCATCAATATTCGCCATATGCGCCATCGAAAAGAATGCGATCCCCAAAAAATTCTCGAAAATAATACCATGAATAAATATTTGTAACTGACAAATCCGCAAATCTTGCATCATTGGTGGGCGCGTGGTGCAGTGTAGTGCATGTTATCCGTAATGCAAACTCTCATGTGTGCGCCAGTGTGTAGGCACTGTCTCTTTCTGATACACACACACATACATACATATGTATAGAGACAGACTTGTAGTATAATCTAGCACGGGGGATCTTGTTCGCATCCCTCGGATGCTGCCGGAGCGTATCTGTGATCTGCTGTGCCCAGAGTGACGTGCGTCCGGAGTCCGGGACTTGCATTGTCTCTGGACGGGACTGACGGACTCGGTTGCGTGACGGCTGCCGGTGACTGCATTTAATATCGTGTCGCGGAGTTTACAGGAAATTGAATTATGAGATGTCTGTTGTGGCAGCGTGATGAGCGTGCAAGGAATGGTTTAATGAGTATTAACACACACACATACACGTACACATACACAGCACCCGTACAAAATACTAACGGTACTGGCAGATATGAATGTGTAAACGTAGTTGTTGTTTTGTTAATTTTTATACATATTCATTATACAGTATCTACATATGGAAAAACTTGATTATTCTAAATTCTTCTCTTCTTATATCAATGATTTTTATTTAATTTTTTGCAATAAATGATTCTTTACTCGTAACAGATCTTTTGTCACTGTATTGTTGATTTGCCATTAACGATAGTTTATATGAAAATTGATATTATTCAGTTTCTGAATGGACAGAATCATGAAAAGGTAAGAAAAAGATTATACACTTGCTAGGTAAACTACTCCTTGACGCTTGAAAATGATGGATTCTTTTGAGAAACTTTTGAAACTAGTTTTCCTCAGGTTATAGCCGTTAAATTTTCATCAACTTTTTTCAAACTTGTCACGATAAAAAGAAGCAACTTTCATTTCAAACATCACTTCTATCAGCGGAGAGCCACTCTCGGGCAACAATGATTTAAACTGTAAAATCTCTCGATAAGACTCGAGCTGAGAAAAATACGGAATGCGAACGAATGTAGAGGGTGTAAAAGGGAAAAAGAGTGCGGGCGTTATGCCGGCACGTCTCGCAGAAAATAACCTACATTAGAGTATAACAAACAGCGCTACTCAGCACGGTTGAAATGCTCCAATAACTTGACTTGCGAGTCACAAGCGCACACCTCTCCGCGCTTGCCAGGTCGAACAACACACGGCTCCACTTCTCTGTCTTACTCACACGTTTCATCCTGCTTGGACGGTCGGTCGGTCGGTCTTTCGTTCGTCCTGACGGTCTGTCAGCAAGCAGCAGCAGCAGCACCAGCTCGGTTCTACTTGTTCCCTGTTGCCCGCCGTTGTATGGCGCTGCTGTCACTAGTTCTACTGCTGCTGGATACGTGGTGTAGCATGTAGTAACAGCAGTAGTAATAGTAGTAGTAGATAGGTAGGTTTGTAAAGCATGGTATACACGTATAGAGAAAGAGTATATGTGTGTGTGTGTGTGAGAGAGAGAGAAAGAGATGGTACTGTCAGAGTACCCCCGTGTTGCCACGGTGACGGTTGGAAGGCGCGTTGCCAGGCGACGAGTGGTTCGCGTGAGGCGAGACATGGGTATTAATCCCGCGAACGCTGCCGAGTTTGAGAGAAATTAGTTGATGACTAGAGCTGAAAGAAAGGAGCCAAGTTGCAAATGAGTTGCCTGATTCATTACCCCTGAGCAACTCTCGGAGCAGCAGCGGAGCCGAGCCGTGAATGCCTCTGCTGCTTCGCACCCACCCACACACCCATCCCTCTGCTATCAGCTCATTCCTTTACTTACCTCCCGCCACACCTTCCCGCAGCATCTATCATCGTGTGCCCGCGTCCGCATGAGCAGAGCGTGAATTTATCAACAGAGAAATTTTATTTTACGAGCGCGGTATCCGTGTTATTAATTTTAATAAATCGCTTTTTGGGAAAGTTATGGCGCTAGGTGTATTTTTCGTTAAATTTAACAGCAAATCTCCCGTGATATGTACTTCGATTTTTTATGCAACATCATATACTGTGGACAAGAATTAATTGAAACATTTTGGTTTTTCATTAATACTTTCGAAATTAGTAATTTTTGTGTGTATTATTGAAATACGATATGTGCTGTGGAAAGAATTCATTTTGCTGATATTTATTTATAGTTATGTTCTTTCATCAATGTCATGAATTGAAATAAATGTTTGTTCTGAAATAGTTGCTGTTTCTAGTTTGGTATGTTTTTGTAGAACCCCAAGGATGTATAATTTTACGATTGCTTAGTAACCGTGTTTCGGTAACATTGTTCTCCGTTAAGTTTATTGTTAATTCGAGACGGGCTGATTAAGAACGTGTCTAGAAGTTCTGAACCATTGTTCCAGAAGATTGTAACATTTACAAGTTTGCCAAGTTACAAGTTTGCTTACTAGGGGACTACAAGTTTCCTTACACACTGGACGTTGTCCACAAATGCTTTGCTACAAACAGCATCAAAGTTTCCTCGACGCTCGCATGCATTTCCATAACAATAGTCGCATGAAAATATTATATTCTCCTCATATTCTGTCAAAACAAACAAATACAATTCATTGTGTCCGACCAGCTAGAGAAAATAGTAGATCTTTCATAAACTACTAAAAACATAAAATGGTTTTTTTTTTGTAAAATATTTAGTAAAGCAAAGCAGCAGGACTGTAAATTGCTGACGTGAATGGTGTCAGTTTTAAATTCAATCTCCAGAAACATTGCGCTCTAATATCCTCTGCAGACAAAACCCTGTGGCTTGAGATTCATCAGTGTATGTATGGAACGCAAGTCAGTGATAGACATAAGCGGAGAGACGTGAGTGACAGACACATCGATAATATTCAGAGTCACCCATTACTGACACTGTCACATATACATACCAACATGCACACACATAGCAGGGAATATATGTGTGTACATATAGGGAGAGTGACGGACCAGGGAAGGACGGATACACATTCACATCACACATGACATCATATCCGGAAGTCAGCGTATGTATATGCATGAGTGGAGCAGCGTTCACAGTCGATCGGACGTCAGCGTCGACCGACCGCTCACGAAATCACACACTACACCAGGAGTCGGCACGGGGGAGGATCATAGGGACGCTGGCAAGGGATAACAGAGTTGCCTATGTGCGGTACATATGAGCGTCCGCGCCGTACAGGGAGAACCGGAGAGCTCTCTCCTCTGCACCGGAAGTCCGTCTAATGCATCCGCTGGGCCGTCAAGATGTGTGTACTGTGTAAAGTTCATACATAGTTTCCAGTCGCACTCAGATATGTTTTGTAGTATTTTTTTGCTATAAACTTTTATATCGAAAAGTTTTCTTGGCTCGAGAAACTCTAGAATTGTTCAAATTTATTGTCTGATCCCGAATTCGGAAGATTTTTGATGATAAGATAATAGTGATATAGTGGAATGAAATGTTTCATATTATTACAGATTTGTAGCTGTTCTTATATATTCTTCCTATTTAAATTTGATACTTGAAATTGTCTCAATTATAAATTATATTTCAGATTAAAATAATATTTAAACATCATCCATTTACAAATAAAATTCGGTAATGTTCTAGTAAAGTATGCTTCCTATTGCTTAGATATTGCGTATACAATCATCATTATTAATTAATTGGTTAGTATTTCTCATAAGAATACATTAGTACATATATAGTTTTATATCTTTTCTACTATTCATTATGCTACCATAATATGCATATATATAAACCAGTTGTTTTCGTATAATACTAAAACTGACTTTATAATACGATTTCTTTTTATTATTTGTTTGTATTTATGTAATATTTTTGAGTATTGATAATTATAGATAAATTTTACAATGGCAGTAAGTATTGTTACACTGTGCTGTATTCCTAATTTTATTACGCAATTTAATTTATTTCCTGCGTTCTATTTCTCTTACGGTCAATATGTTTATTTGTCGATATTCACCCTTATGCGAATGGACAATAAAAACAGTATGAGTATCGTATTTTATCGTTTCCCCTGCATTCACGGGTGGGGAGGGGGGACAAGAGAGTAAGTATAGCGAATAAAGCCCGCATCTGCAGACTAACATCCGCTCAGAAGGTCATAAGGAAGTATAGAGATTCGGCGTGCAATAAAAAACCGTTTGGGCCATCGCCGTAGCGGCCAGTGGTCGTGTAATTTCACTTCCGGTTCTCGTAATGTCCGCCATTACCCGGATTGGTCTCCATTTCATCATGTGTACGCTTGTCCTCGACCGGGGAACGTCTGTCGAATAGATATTACACAGACTAGCAGCTATCTTTGTTTATATACTCGTACGTACATACGGTCACTACAAATAAGAGATACGTATATATTACTATACGTACATTGCCATTATAATCCTCTCTTCTCCACACAAGAGGCATAATCTTTCGTTCTATTGTATTTTGTTGTTTATGTTATAGCGAAATGCAGAAAATATTACCTGCCATATTTGTCATGGTAAACATACGAAGTACTGTAATATTGAAGTATGTATTTGGGAAAGATTTGTCCATCTGCAGATCATTCAGTGGCTAAACCGAAGTAGTAAATGTAGAAATTAATATATGCGGTGAATACACTGAACGTTTTAATAGTTAAAAAGTCCCGAATCTTTATTTAGGCTAAACATATGTGTTTTATAATTTAATATAAATAAATAATGTAAAGTTCTACCGTAAACTAGTTGAATAGAATATGTACATATATACATATTTATAGATCAATTAAGAATTGTTTGCGCAAATATGAAAGTGTTGGTTGAAATAATGTGCACTTTTAAAAGGTTATTCAAACAAAATGTCGTGATTTCCTTTTCACTTAATCAAATTCCAGAGCACGGAGAGTATATCGAACCGTTCGTTCACTATCGCATTTTAATCTGAGCGGAATGGGCCGGCTGGTCTCTACTACTTGGTAAGAGCATACGGCACACAAGTACGTACATACAAGATCTGGGCCCCTCGCACTGGGATCACAACTCTCCGCACCGCATACATATGATTGCTCTCTATATATTTTTTATGCTCCGTGCCTTATCGAGGCACGTCTTAATTAAAAGCCTTTGTGAAGAGTCCGGGTTGTCATTACTTGATTCCGGGGCCGACGCCACCGCCGCTAACGCCACACTCCAGACAGATTACTCGACGCCGCGCGCCGCGCTGACTCAGTCACGTGATTGCACTGATTACAGTCCAATGCGGGGGACACATTTCAATTTTTGAATTATTATGGACGAGAAATGATGCTGCGAAGAATTGTCAACTACTTATTCGGACCACCATGAAACCATACTAGTACCCGATCTACTGTAAAACTAAACATCGAATTTCTAATACAGCTTAAAAGATTACTACAAAGTATCTTTCACATATTTATTTATAATAAGTGTTCCAAACATTACAATGAATATAAATAACTATCGTATTATTTAGGTATTTATTACAAAGCGATTGAGTTTATTTATACAATGAATGAAAAATGAATTTGTCTAGTGTAGACAATCGATGAATAGACAAGCATTTGTTTAATGAGTCAGTGCGGCAGCAGTGTGCTGGGTGTTGCCAGTGCTGTCGTGAAATTGACTTTTCGCTTAAATATATATTGCAAGCCATTCATCATCATACATTTTGTCGATATTAATTAGTTACAAGTTTCGGATATCACTTTGTGTTGAAACGTGCCAGGTTGTGACGTTCCCGTTTGTATGGAGTCTCGTGTTTTGGATTGTTAAAAAGATAGCGACGTCGGTCGACGACATGACTGTGAGTGGCAGCCGCCGCGGCGTCACCATAGCAACGTGCCGGCATCGCTCGGACTTCCTCAAAGATGCCGACGACGACGCTCACCCGTCGTACGGATTCTTATTTTTCTCCCGGATGTCATTATATGCGAGCACTCATTACCCAGCGACCCACGCGCCGTTTATACAAAAAGAGGAAACACTGCCTCGTATTTTTTCTTCACGAAGTTTGAAGTATATTGGTTTCTTTCAAGCCAAATTGGTGCCTATTTTTATTTCTTCTGATTTGCAATTGCGAACTTGAAATTATCCCGGAAAATGACATATCCATTATGATTGGAAATTGTACTGATTTTTATTGGTTATAGAGCGTATTTTACAATTAGAAGTTTCACTTTTCTATACTGATATTTTATACTATATTTACCTTAATACATTCACTATGTTATACATATAAGTACAATATTAATATTTGAAAAGAAATAAATTATAATAAACATCATATTTCATTGATAGGTGGAAGAATATCTATTAATTTTACAAACTTTTCATTTTTCGTGTTACGAAATTATTAAACAGAATATCTACCTTTATACATATATAGAATAGTAAATGTGCCAGAACTTAGTAGAAATTGTTTTAGTTGAACATGTCTTGTACATTTATCAAATCTCGAAGTAATATTCGTTCACCATGGCAACCAATACAAACAAACTTTCTCAATCTCGCGGTCGTGCAGTGAACTTAATGCGTCGCAATATTGAGTGGCCCGGGTTCGATCCGTGGTTTGGAACACCCGAGTGTGTGGCATTAATTGTCAAGTTTGTTACGGTTCCCGTCCGCCGCACAACCTAACCCTCCCCCCTCGTCCCGCTCACGACCAAAGTTCGCCCCGTCGCTCTGCTTATGTCGATATATTCATGGATCATAACATGCCGACGTATACATCATAGCTGTCAGATAGAGTTCATTTATTATACACAGTGGCCACGAACATGTTACCACCGTCACTTGACCCGATGAATACACACATATGCACTGAACAACTACTATTTGCGCGTAGTTGAAAAATAAATTTGTATACAGCGCTTTTGTTTTTTATTTCACATATGTGACCTATGTCGTACGTGTATAGTCAACTGGATGAGTAAAATTAATGAGAGTTGACAATTTTGGTTAATTAATATACGTAGTATATCTAGTGTACATATACTAAAATTATGAAATAATTTGTACAATAACCTTTTACATATACTACAGTAATATCTATGCAAAATATTATAAATCAATTTACATTTTTTATAGTCGAAAATTTCGTTTCAACTACGCCAGAGTTAAAAAATATTGTATACATTGCAACAGATTTTGCATATTGTATTTAAATTGCATCATTTTGTGTTGAATATTTTGATACTGGTTAAACTATCCCTTTTTTGTATTACTTGTTTTAGTTCAAATGTTAATTATCACAAAATTAAGAATGATATTTATTATTAATATATATTAGATAACCAAAACTACGTATTACGCATATACAAAATTTATGTTACATGTTTACATATTCATTAATAATAATGATGATTATTGTAAACTCAACAAAGATGCTAATGTAATCTTTTTTGTTAAAAATTATTTCTATACGAAATTCTCTGCAAAAACCGCGGTTTAATCTTATCTGAAAAATACAAGCAAAAAAAAACTTAATTTGTAATTATCGGTCCACTGATTGGCTACTGCTGATCTACTGGTCATGGTATAATACGTATCCACCATGTCGAATGGAGCGCGTCATGCTAGCGTGATTGTCTCTCTCACTCTGGCACACATGTACATATATGTATGTATATATACGTATACATCCCCTTACCCTTGTACTCGTCATATACAGACCGTCGTCAGTTAGAGATGGTCCTATGTATGTATGCATTGCATATACATGTGTATGAGTGCGTGCGTGCATGCGTGTGAGAGAGTATGAATACTAATTTCGCGTCCATCCGCGAGTTCCCGCGCTGGCGCTGCCGTCGCACGTGTAAAAAGTGAAGCCATACCGTGCAATCATCAATCATTTCCTCCGCTCTACGCCCGCACAGTTCGTACAAGCGTCAACCCACCCCCCTGATAATGCCTCCTCGGATGCGGGAAGCTGGGATAGTAAATAATGAGTAATTAAAGCTTACATGAGTTTACATACACGGCTGTTTTTATGCCGGCAGCCTTGTGACATGTGTGATTTATTTATATTTTTTTTACAGAGTTTCAAAAATTTTTTTTTTGTAAATGTTTTGTAGCATTTATATATTGACTATAGGCATGATGACATACGTATTGATTTTTTAAATAAATGTATTATAAAATAAATACATATTGTGACAATGTGTTAGATAAAAAATATAACCAATGATTATATGAACAACAATCATACTACATCTAAGATCTAAATTAGTAATATTTTGAGATAGTTTTGATTATCAGTATATCATGTATGCTGAATTCTGCAACATATATTTGTAATGATCTAATGTTTTCGCTGTTATTATACATGTACATATATCAAATGCTACGGAAAAATCCTATTACTACACACTTTTTCTTAGTTCCTATGGGTAAGTTTTGGGCAGCAGTTTGCGCGTGCGTTCTATATCCTATCTTGGCTGTTAGTTGCGTTACGTGATACGTGTGCGTAGCCGGGGCTACCGAGAGAAAGAGAGACAGAGTGATAAGATGCAATATAGGGTAAGGTAGGTGAAAGTGTGAGACAAACTATGAGGGTTTATAATGAGGACGATGGTGAGGTGAAGGAGGAGAGTCTGAGCGCGTTGATTGATGACTGGGGCCTGAAGCTCACGGCGGATTATTGAATTAGTCTCTCGTCGGCACAGTGTCTTGGAAACTCCGGAAGTGGCCGCCTTTTGTCTTGGGAGTGTCTCAGCCTGGCAGCTTCTCTCATTCGGCGGCCCTTTCCTCGTACCCCCGCACCGACCGCTACCGCCTTTTCTCGGTCACGTCTTGCTCCCTACCTCGCCCCCCTTCCCGCACCACGTGCACACACACACAACACTCCTACGCGACATCTCTCATCTCACGGGAAACAACAATGGACGACATGATCTGATCTCGGCTGTCCGTAGTGCGTACGTGTTTTGTTTTTTTAATGTTTGGCCTCATTGGTTTATCCGGTGACAGCAGTGCCGAAGCAATCGTGAACTAACTGCGAACTACACGCCATAAACACCATTGCGAAACAATTACATTTAGTTGTTGCCATTGTTCGTTGTCGAAGCTGATGATCTCTTGTCTGGTGTGATTGAGACTTGCGCCGATTGTAGAACATGCAGCTACTTGTGGAGATGGCTTTGATTTTGTAAGATGTTGAATACGCTGAAATGATTATCAACAAAGCTATATGAGAAATATTAGAGCACTGTTACAATTTGAGACATTATCATTAAAGCTATATTTGTACTGTTCTGTTTATATTATAATATATATTTCTACATATTTCAATATCATTTAAAAATAGTAAATGCAAATATAATGGAATCCGCTTATAGTGAACTCGCATATAGTGGATACTCGCTTATAATGAACGCATACACTGAATCCCGACTAAATACATATTTCACATAATGTAAGTCAATTCGCATATAATGAACTCGCATATAGTGAACTTTCGGATATAGTGGACTAAATTTACTTTTTAGTTCACTATATGCGAACTCCGGTAGATTTTCAATGAATGAATTTTATGTTGGCACCTTTAACAGTTAAAGTAATGCGTATGCTAGTCTAGATTTGCAGTTTCGTGTGTACTGTATTAGTTTAGCGTGTGAAAACCGGTGTATTTCTAAATGGAAGTTAAAAATAAGAAACGTTCTTCATTTACAATTAATGATAAATTTAAGATTATTCATGACATTATTGTAGATCTCAAGCACGGATTTGTGCAGAAATGAAATCTACCATCTCTAATACTTATTTATTAAAATTTAAATAATCACTTATTTAAAAAAATGAATAAATTTTATTTTGTTTATTTATAAATATGCATGTATGAGTAGAATATAATGCCAATAAAGATTTGAAAAATAAAATGTGTTTCAGTTATAGTGAACACTCGTTTATAGTGAACTAAATTCCTGGTCCCTTTAGGGTTCGCTATAAGCGGATTCCACTGTAGTTCGATAGTGTATATTTGTTTGCAAGTATTCGTGAATTCGTTATAATATGAAATGAAATATAATTAAAATTATATTTCATTAATTGAGATACAAAACAGGTGTACAGTGACATTCATTAACAAGTCATTCGTAAATAATAATAAGTAATATTGTCTGAAATTATTGTATAGAAGAGTATATATTCACGCTGAAGGATGTAATGTACTTCGCTGTTGGAATATGAATTACTTTACATATTTGTGAGAACTTAAACCATGTACTCCCACACATCGCCCACAATGTTTGTCGCGGAACACCTGCATATTTCGAGAAGTATCTTAAGTTTCCATCGAATTACACCAGTCAATGGAATGGAATACCGTGTACCGGAATTTCTAAAAAGAATGATAAAATAAATTGTCTAGATGTTGGTTTAAAAATCTCGAATATTTTTTGTTTTTTCGTAATATTTATTGAATATAAAAAATGCATGGTAGATCATTAGAAATTATTAACCCTTTTCTCTTTAATGTATACCAGTAGTTACAGGTAATAATTTGTCATTCGGATCTGTGATATTATATTCTAATTACTGAACAACAAAATTAAATTTTAGTCGATCTTGTACATACTGCGGTATGCTCTATTTTATAGTTTAATTCTTCAATATTATAGAAGTGAAATATATTTTTTATATATATTGTATTTCAATATCAACAATAATAATTTTACATGTATTCCACATTTATATTTCGAAATTACACTCAGCAAGTTTAAATCTACGTCAATACGTTCAGTAAAAAATAATAATTTAAAATGTTTTTGCAACTTAAATCGCTTTGTTTCCATACATCATTGTGATACTTGGTAGGTACGTATATTTTTTGGATAGTCATCGTGTTTTTAGTCCATGTATGCGGTTACAAGTACAAATACACCTTCGATTGTAATTAACGCGGCCAGTGGATCAGAGGCGGCTGTGGTGCGGATCCCGGGTACCCTGTGATAATTTATCATCCTGCATGCGCGCGCGTCCGTTTCTTTTCACATGTAGCAAAGGGGGGAGCGGCGTGACGGCAGCGGCACCCGGCCACCATTTGTCTTGGTCTCACCTGTCAACTCCGTGTGTAGAAACACCACCAGCACCAAGGAGCAAGACCGGATCTAGGAGGCGTTTTCCGGTAACAAAAAATATCTGGTACGATACAGAATAGACTAAATAATATAATTAAAATGCCAGTATATTTAAAATAATGCAACCTACGTATATCTGTATATCATGGTATTAGGCAGTTATACGCTTATACAATGTTGAAGAAATGATCTGCAAATAATTTATAGGTATAAATATACAATATGGACAATGAAACGCATATAAATTGAAAGTGTTTTATATATTAAGCGGTAATTGTTCTTGTCACATCAACGATTTATTCGAAACGAAAATGCATGTATGTAATGGGTATTTGTATTAAATCATTGCTCAGACTTAAATTATGTCAAGTTTATGTAATATTACATATAACAAACAATATGTTGGATGGTTATCGGCCGTAATAGTATTACATAGATCTGTTTCCCGAAGATGTATTTTATTCGATGTAATTACATCGTATTTGTATTGTGAGCATTCTGTTGGAATGTGAGCTAATATCTAGTCATAGTTTACAGTGTTGTTGTATTTTATTTGGTTGGAATAATTGTGTGCACAAGTAGGAATTGAGGTTATGTGTATGTGTTATTAAGTAATGGAATGAAAAAGACGTTCCGGTGATGTGGATTTGCCGTGTGGAACACAGTGGTAGAGTTTCAATCTGGATCCCCTGGGGTTCACGCTCCGTGGAAGACATCGTGACTAGGTACGTCTAGTTAATTAGGTAAACGGCATTTCCCACCTTCCATGCACGCTTTGAGTCAAGCCGCCAGCACCGTAATACACTGTAAAAAATACCACTTATTATTACCAATCAAAAACATTGAACTTCTTCATTTATTATGGATATTGTGAAGAACCGGTGAACTACTTTCCTATACCTGCTGACTATTAATCAATTATCAATCTAATGGAACTAATTGCTTGTTATAAATTCCACTTTGAAGTTGGAGCCTGCATTGTGCTATATTTGTTTGACTTTTTAATTATTTCTTTGCTGATTTAATTATTAGATTACTTAGTTAATTTTTCGTAATATTCATATGCGAAATGAGAATACAAGTTATTTTCATACGTATTTCAGAAAATTATAATGATTTACCTACATCACATATTCCATTTTCATGCAATTCGTTATAAATTGTCCAACAATGGTTATTGTTAAAAATATAAAGTATAAAACTATTATTACAACAATTTTTTATACAATTCCATAAGCTATATTGAAAGTAGTTTTCGTTATTAATATGATCACAATACATATCTGTAGTTGGAGGACAATTTAACTCCTGGAGCGGTGATTTATCTGCTAATCGTCTAGAGATTTCAAGCTGGAATAAATATTGTTATGACAATATTTGCTATACAAATTCTTCTAAGCATTATGTCGTATCCTAGCCAGGCATGTGCGTATTGGTGAGAGGTTTAATAATGATTATTAAAACCAAAACAAATTATTATTGTCTTGAATTTATCTATTACTTAATATAGAATACATGAAATTGCGGACTCTGAATGTGATATAGTAATTTCAGTGTTAGTAAAGTAATTCGGCATGTTATTTCATGGTAACAGTGTCCGGACGGGCGGTGGCCATGTTATGTCAAATGGTAGGACACTGATTGATGGAGGAGCCGTGACGTGCGGAATGCCCGCTACCGACACCTCTCTCTCTTGCTCTCTCTCTCTCTCTTTCTTTCTCTCTATCTCATTCTCTCTCTCTCTTTCTGTCTCTCTCTTTCATTCACTCTCTTTCTCTCTCTCTCTCTCATTTCCCTCTCGCTCTCTTTCTCTCTCTCTCTCTCTCTCTCTCTCTCTCTCTCTCTCATCCATACCGGCACTCTACGTTCCTCCAGACGTCCATGTGTTGAGACAGGGCGGTGTCATTCTCACCTAGGCACCGGCCTGCCTTCATCCACTTGTCTGACAAACGTTCTCTACTTTAAATTAATCATAGCAATGTAAGTACATGTAACTCTAATGAAAGCGTTTATTGATTTGTTTTCAAATATTTTCGTACTAAAACGTTCCATCAGGTGATAAAACGAAGTCACTTTTAATAAATGATGCAGATTTTTTATTAAATTAAATACATTTTCGTTCAGAATTAATAGCTATATATTCTGTAATAAAGAGATATGTATTGCATTGTACTGTTTTGAAATCCTCAAACTTCACAACTTCTATGAAAGTAGATATAAACATGTGAAACCATCAAGCTGGATGGGACAGATTATAAAATGTACTAGACGTATTTTTGCAAATAATGAGAGATGCTTGTATAAGTCTTAAAATAATATACCAGTATTCTTTTTAGGCCCTTTATATTTGCATTACACCCTTCTTTCCTAAACGCAAAGTGCATTTTAAGAGTCACAACTACAGTAAACACTTAAAGTAGTTTATTTTTACTACATTTATACGAAAAGAAAATTACGATAATTAAATACTAGAGAGCAATGTTAGACAGCTGGTATGTGAAAGTAAAGGGGTTAATATTAAAAGAAGGAAAAAACTTTCTAGAAGAAATAAAAAGCAGAGTCAAATGATATTCATATATATTACCTTTTATGTATATATTTCATATGATATAGATATGTACATATAATGTTATATAAATATGTAAACTAGAACTTATTCCATTATGATACAAGGTTTACAATATTCTACTCTTAGTTCGTATTTGAATAAATGTTAGCCCATCTGTATGCACAGATAGAAATAATTTCATTACAACACTGTACGTGTGAGTGTTACTGCATCCATACCACCCACCCTGTGCTGTCAATCCTACGTACACATCCTTTTTTTGCTTTCACAACATTGTCATTTTTAAATTCATTATCGGCACGGACCGGTCGCCCCCTCATTGCATGTAACATAACCAAATTCCGAATAGATCACAGACATATGCTATTTAATATAATTCAATTCACAATGGCGTTGGGGTGGCACACTCGATAACCGGATTAGTGTCAAATCAAATCGCATTAGGCCGAATTCAATCTCATTGCAAGGCCTCACGCAACCGTCCTACTATCCGGGCCAGAAGTACTCAAAGTTTTCATACATTCATACAAATACACATCTTATACTATCGACATTGTCTAGCAATAAAACGTTGTTACATTTTTGTAAACTTTATTCTTTTAAAACCTACAGTTTATTCAAATATAATCAGGTGTCTATGTGTAAAATATGTATCTACAGAATTGTATACAATAACAAATGATAACTGTTACGGTATAATAATTAACTACACAATCCACATATGCATTTCGCTCTTTTTAATATTGAAAATCATAGATTTTTAATAAAATTTGTATTTACTGATTATTTTTGTAAAACTAATAGCAGTACTATAATTAGGTCTGCATGTTTAAATAGTTAATTTATAATTACAATTATGAAGTGGATGTTGGAACCCCTTAAGGAATTATATTTAAAAATACAATTCAATAAAATATATCTATTACTTCAGTGCAGTACATTTAGAAGCAACAGCTAGTGAATTCGAATTGATATGTGTATACTTTAATAAGAGGTTCGTATACTGTATATGTTGTTACACTGACTGACATGCATTACGTTTGTGAACCACTGGTTAGGATGAGTGGAGAGTAGGTGAGGGAGTATAAAATAATCGGCTCTCCTCTCCGTGGACGATGTGCATGATAGTCGTGTGTGTGTATATGTGCTACGGTTATAGTGTCCAAGTCTCATGTAGCACGCGATACGTCCGGACATAGTATACCCGTACACTTCTGATATGATTCGATTAATATGAGAGAAAACACGTGATGCTCGTTGCGTTCATGATGTATGGGGATGAACCGGCAGATATACCAGCCGTGTGAATTATTACGCCCCGTATACAAATAGGTTTTTGATTATGTGCAATGTTGCTGGTCGACTGAATGTGATAAATGCCTATGTTACTGCTATCCATGCTTCATTTACATGGATATGTTATTTTACTATTGAGAATTCTTTGTATTATTAAGAACAGAATCGCTTTATTAGAAGGTGAATATATCATTATTGATAGATTACTGTTCAATTTTGCTTTAATTTAACTTAGTAAAATTTATAAATAATATTGCGTGTGACTGAATTCTTTAATCGAATTGTTTACGTGAATGTAAAAGAATATAAATATCTTTCGCATTTAATAACTGGGAAAATTATTATTAATAATTGTATTGATTAGTTTCTATGCATATTAATCTTGATAATTACTTTATTTAATGGTTACATAATAATTAGTGTATAGAATAAATTATGGTTTTCCCTAATTTGAAAATCAATTTGCCGTGGGTATTTCAATGCAATAGAGTGCGTGTACGTATATAGATGCATTAAGGTAAAATTGTTACAGGTAATATCTCATTTTACATTGTTATACGTACATACACACACATGTGTGTGTGTGTGTGTGTGCGTGTATCTTTTAGCCGTTTAATGTATAGGTACTTTGGCATAATTTACATGAATCCCGGCACGCTTTGACTGGATAATTACATGGAATATTATAAATTTCACGCGGATCAGAGTGCGCTAGTCGCACAGTAGGCCGTAGGCGAATGGGCCCACTCACTGTAAAATGGTGAACAACACTTTAATAACATTCCCAAATAATTAATATCTTCTAAATTAATTCGCGTGCTCTCTGTACACGTCGGATCGATAATCCGATATTAATTTGCATCGCTACACTGTATAACAAAACATTATGAGGCCGGTTGTCTACAGTACGTCGACAGGTACTCACTGGCTAAACTATACGGGAGCCACCCCTGTTATATACCAAACAACCGATACACCACCAGCCAGGTGGATAATTTTATGAATTTTCACTCAATATTCGTGATGATCGAGATGATTGAAGTTTATCACGCTGCGATCTACCCCTCTTATCCCCCGCCTGCTGTGATTGCCATTGGCGTGGATACAGCCGGGCCGAGCTTCCATAATAATCGTAACGCACTTAACATTATCAGACAGATTTATGACAATCAATATCTTATAGCTATTATCATTGTGATTAGCGCTAGTATAATGTCCTTTTAGACATGACTATCACTGAGTCTAGAGTTACAATAATTTTTATAATTTCTACTGCATGTTCCTCACTATATAATTCTAATACATATTTTATACTATTGCAGTGCAATGTTCTTTATAGATCAGTAATATTTGGAAAGTTCAAATTATTGACTGAATTAATTTACATATGTGTATATATGACGAACGCCACTGCTATGAAACTTGTGATGATTGCGCGCTCATGATGCAATATCGCGCCGTGAGAGAGTAAATCAACAGTGCATATTAAAACTCTATCTAACCGATCCCCAGGGGTCCAAGGGGGGAGGGGACAGTGATTCTCACGCCAGCATGCAGTGCGTACTCCCGCGGGAACCTGTAAGGTGTTGTCAGTATCACATGCACCGATATACACATGATATATGAACTCTTAGCTAAATTTAAATATTATCGTTTAAAATAGACCAGTAGTTTTTATTCTAAACTAGTTAAGTAATGTGTTTTATTTGTTTGTCGTATTTAAGTATAATATGCATCGAATTTAATGATATATTACTATTATTTCATATTCTAGTATACATCTTCTTATTATTTACATTGATAAGTACTACAGTTTGTTTACAAAATACACAAACTGTTCTTACAAGTTAAAAATGTCTAAATTAAAATTCACCCAACACATTCTTGTCATATTTTGAATGCGCGTCAATAGCGTTATTAGACCACGACTGCCTCACCCTTCCCTCCATGCACTACGCCCCCCCCCTCCGCCATCACTTGTCATTATCCCACGTGATTCTTCGCACGTCGTTGCGTATTCCGCGTGGCCGTGCTGGGTCTGTCTCCAGGGAGATGTAGTGAGATAACAGTGTGATGAGACCGGATGAACACCCCTGCTAATCTCACATTGATTACGTACGCAATATTAGATAACACTTCCCTACGGCTCTCTGATGCTTGCATGAGACGTGCGAGCGCGCAGTCTCGTGTCTGGATTGCGTACAACGCGCTCCACCGGATTCGACGGGGGTGGTTACGACGATATTGTACAAGCGGTGGAGGTGATGAAGGCTAATGTGCCGTGTGAAATAATATATTCCATTCAATGATATTACAGGTGCCAATGCACGACGACGGAATTTATTTACAAGTACAGCTTTCCTTGTTTTACCCATTACTCGTGTATTGTAACAACTCCTACATACATGGTTATTACAATCATTGCATTCTTAGGTCTTCACAAGACTTATTGTATGTCTAAAATTAGATAGATTCTCTTATGAGCATATATTTATATTTTGTTAATAACTAGTTAATAACTAATTGAATACATAATGAAAATACAATTGTATCTGATTCTTTCAGTTTCTACAGTTGTGTAAAACATATTAAATCGTTAATTTCATTACAGAAGAACAAATATATTCTTTGTTTATTGATATTTCTTATTTAATGTCATATTTAATTCATCTCTTATTTGAATATGGCTTGTGAGTCACTAGTTGTGCATATATATTGCATGTTGTGTAGGTGTTCTTATTAGATTTAGCGCATAAGCTAATACATAGTTCTATCGGGACCACCACGTCATCTCTCATCTGAAATTCCGCACGTTGTCGGTACCGCTGCCGCCTCCGCCGTTGCCGCCGCGGCCTCCGGTAGGGACCGTGACGCTCTGGCGAACGCACCGCGGAACACAGCATGCCCGAGTAATTAATTATTAGGTTTCAATCCGCCGCCATGACTGGACATTTTGAGCGCGCGGTTGCCGTGGTTACCGTGACAGCCAGGCAACACCTACCCAGAGTACCGGGAATGTGAATTAAATCGGCAGCGGTTTCATCCAAGTAGGCCCTGTAACGAATTCCTTTTTCGCGTCCCTACGTTGTCCCTCTTTCATCCATCCATCCATCCATCCGACCATTCTATCCTCTTTCTGCCATGCGTCCCAATTCTCTGTTCCGCCGTCACCCTTCACGTCGTCCTCCGATACAGACGCCCACGGACCTCATGATTTTATTAATAATGAAACGCACCTGTGTGACCGTGTAATTAAAATTAGTTATATATTAAATGTCAACAGTAATCTCATACTCTATGCGTTTTTTACTATTAAAACTTTTTTCATTAAATTATATTTTGTACAATTATGATTAAATCTTTGCAGAAAAAATATAATTCATTGAATACATTACGTAGATAATAAAATATTCCGAAATAAAATAGATAACTATCAGTATGTATGATATAGACTTTCATGTTATGTTTATATCTATAAACTTAGTCACAAACTGTAGAGAGGGATTTGTGTGCGGTACTGAAGAGTAGACAAGGTCGAAACCGGACATTGTCCATTGAGATCATATAGAGAGATTCGCGCCGTATCTAATGGATTTCTGATTACAAAACAGCGGGACATATCACTCGGTCGCTTACGTACCGGAATAAATATAATCTAATGCGAATACATCAACATTTGCCTCGGAATAAAGTAACAGCATTATTTCTACGAATACAAAATTAGATTATGGAAGTCATAAGGCAATACTGAACGTAATTTAGTGGACATTTGTTATAAATACTATTTGTACTGGGAAATATCGATTATTCAGCAATTGAGTCTATTTCCGAAAATATTTAATCTGCATTTCGGAAAAGTTATAAATGTACTGTACTATAATTTATGTTTCCGTTTCATTATGCATCAATATTTAATTTATTTCAATACGAATTAAATATTTAGATAACAGTTTAAATTTATTTTTGCATGTTCTTCAATGCTAGATTTCCAAGGCAATATCATCGCTCATAAGTGCAAGCTCCAGTAATAAGCATTCATTTATCAAAAAGAGAATTAAATCTAATTGTGTTTAATCATGACGTAAAATCTTTATGAAACTTTGAAATCGAAGTTGTTGGGATGAATAGCAAAAGTACACGATGTGGTTATGGTATGTGTGTGTGTGTATTCAGTGAGATGAGTGAAGAGTACGTAGAGAGGAGTAGCATCTCGGCATCATCTGTGACGGTTATAGTCGATTAAACAAATCTTGCGGTCTCCGCTGGCCAATATAGAGAGAATTAGATAATTTGATTTGGGGTCGAGTGTCTTTTGTCCGCCTGGGAACGCACAGCTGCCGCCGGAAACACTTACAGCAGCGACACTCCAAGTCCAGACGTCGGAGTACGAGAACTGCGCCCGGAGTGGCTGCATTGTTATCTCGCTACCGTTAAGATGTTTGATGACTTGAAATGAAATTAATTATTTGTCTATCGCTGCACACCGTACTAACACTATGTGTTGTATACGTACCTACACGTATATACGAGTATGCATGTGTACTTTTGTCTGTTTGTGCAGATTCACGTGATATAATTTACAGTCCGGAAACATTTAATGATGGGTTCATATTAATTGATCACTTCAACAGAAATTGATTGACGTTTTTCGTTCCATTTAAGACATCGAATTACGTTAAGTATTATTGTTTATAATATTTGCGGTGTTGTGAACTAAAACGTACCCATATGAAAAACTAACCATATCTGGAGATTCAGTTTATATTGAAAAAATAATATATAGTTTCTAGGAATATATAGTATGAAATATGCAATTTATTTCGAACACAAATGAGAGGAATAGGGAAGATTAAATGGATAAACATAATAGATAATATTTTGAATGAATGGAAAATTGTACATTACATTACATGCATCTTTATTTAAACTGAATATTATTACATATGTACGTATTTCTTAGCCTATTGATATTATATACCACAACATTGATTGTTGATTGATTGATTCAGGTCAAAATAAATAGCATAGCACATTTTCTCACGTTACATATTTTCCTTATTTCTCATGGCAAATTCTTGAAATACACTTTTGCAAATAAATCACAACGCACTACAATAGATTTCATTGTATATATTATTATGGCATTATAAGTAAGTAACGATTGAAAAAAATATCATACTTACATGACTTGTTAGTATACGTATTATTAATAACATTATTATATATAATAAAGCATGTAGTGTAATAGATGCGGGTTACTGTTATCAAAGGAATGTAATTATATATTAAATTTGACATCCTTATTATCTAGTTATTATTGTAGGTATATGTAAAACAGCTCTGACGGGTATAGAGTTAAAAATACTCTCGTTGTTATACAAGAAGGAATAATATTCGATAATTTCTTAACCGTTGTACAAATAATAGAACTGAAAGAGTATTTTGTCAAAATATTGACACGAGTTCAGTGCAAATTAGGAATATTAGAAATAAAATTCATAATATGCTACTGTCTATATACAGGGTAGAACATTTCAGAATGCTCACCATTGCGATCTCCGAAACCATAAAAGATACGAAGTCGGTTAAATTAGACAAAAGTTGCACATTTATGGGCCGATGTTGGTGGCGTTTTCTTTTTTTGAAAATATTGCATGGCTCACTAGATACGAGCAAAAGTTAGATTTTTTCATTTTAAATTTTCCTCTATAACTCCGCAGGGATGCAAAATTTTGAAAAAGGTTAAATACAACTATTTTTACATAGATAACAGGCTTTTCGAAGAGATAGACGAAAATATTTTTTACTTGATGTATCTGAAGATACAGCATGCAAGTTTCATTTTTTAAATGGGGACCACAATAAATTTTAGTCTGATTAAAAAGAGCAATATTATGTATTTTTTAATTCTAAACAACTTTTTCAAATAAATTTTCCCTCTAAAATGCACTGGGAAAAAAATTTTCCATACATGAAAAAATTAACCCGTAAATTGCTATGTTCGGTTTTTTTTATGGGCACTTGTATATATATATATAGTGAACTCGCATATAGTGGAAACTCGCTTATAATGAATGCGTACAAAGAGTCCCGACTAAATACATATTTCACCTAATGTAAGTCAATTCGCATATAATGAACTCACATATAGTGAATTTTCGGATATAGTAGACTAAATTTACTCTTAAGTTCACTATATGCGAACAATTAAAGTAATGCGTATGCTAGTCTAGACTTACAATTTACCGTGTACTATGTCAGTTTAGCGTGTGAAGTCCGACGTGTTTCTAAATGGAAGTTAAAAATAGAAAACGTTCTTCATTTACAATTAATGATAAATTCAAGGATTATTCAAGGCATTGAAAATGGTAGAACACAAGCACAGATTTGTGCAAAAATTTGTCAAAATCTACCGTCTGCAATAGGTGTTTATAAAAATTTAAATAATATTTTATTTTAAAAAGTGAGTAAGTTTTTACTTTGTTTATTTATAAACACGCATGTACGAGTAGAATATAATGCCAATAAAAATTTTAAAATTAAATGTGTTTCGGTTATAGTGAACAGTCGTTTATAGTGAACCAAATTCGTGGTCGGATTCCACTGTATATATACGATATGAGAAGCCATTATGAATACTGTAGCCACTGCTGCTTGTTTATGAGAAGATAATTTTTACATGTCATTACTATGGGAAAATAATATCAATTTATCAGAGAGTCTCATCATGTATCGATTTACAATGAGAAAGTAGCACTTCTTATCCACCCCCTATCGTATCATAAATTACAACAACTGTGTAAGAGGAGTGGAATCACGCTGAATGTACATGGCAAAGTGCGTCGTCTCATGACTGGTGGCTTTTAACGGTGTGAAATGATCCCTGGAAAAGTGCGGCCTTGTCTAGTATGCCATGGTCAATATACCACGTGGCTCTGGTTACATACATGTATACACGTGTTGGTCAGTAGTTCCAGCAGAATCTGGGAGAGGGGGCGACACGGGGTCAGGGCAGTTAGGTTAAGGAAAGAGGGTAAATGTACGGTGTATATGTACATACATATGTGTGTGTATGGATGTGTCAGTGTCACTCTATGTCACAGCTTTCGGAAACGCTAAGTGGTGTCAAATGACACCTTTCTTCTATTTCAACGCTCGCCTGGCTGTTGACATTTTTCTCTGACGGGTTTGAGATCAGAGCAGGTGTTCTGATTTACCCTTCCTATGTCTTTATATGCTGATGGTGTCAGCATTGTTTGGTACGAAATGGAACATTTTATTAGTTGTTATGCTAAACGTAAATAAGAAAAAATATTGTCGTATATCAAGTTATAATACAAGACTATAACTTTATATCACTAGACAAAGAATATTTTAACTAGATTTAATTCTACGATAAGCAAAATATTGATACTTTAATATATTTATATTTCTATCTAACTGATATTTTTTTTTGTTTCAGGTTTACACTTTCTTGTGACTTTTTTCCCAAACACAGTTGCCTTAATAGATGTAAGCAAGAAAATTCTGTAAGTAAAGTTAAACATTGTTTCAGTGTGTTTACTAAAATTTAGCAAACAAGACATTATTAATAAGTATAATTTAAATATGTACAGATATTTACTATTAGTTTTTAAAATAGAAGGTACATAAATATATGTTCTGAAATGAGGATACAGAAAATAAAACTGTACTAGATCTGTTGCGAATGCCATGAATATAATGTAATTATACGGTAAATGATTTTCTAGCATCACGAAATTAATATTATGTAGGAATAATTCATATTTTTTCGTACAGAATAAAATATCTTGAATCTGCACTAATGATCTTATCAATGAACGTAGTACATGTACATTTTATAATAACATATTCTTTACATCACGTCATACAGATCTGCTTATCATCAAAGCTGAGACCTGCCAGCCGCGTTGATATCTCCCACGTCGGAAACGCATGGTACCGTCCAATATCGGGTGTGACGAAATATGCCTGACTTGTGTATGTATGCATATGGTGTACTAGTATAACCCCCGTATCGCTGTTTCCTATTCACGTCTTCGCTTCTTCCTCATAGTTGCTACTGCTGCGAACCCTAACGGTCCTTTCGCAATCACGCCAGTCAATCAGGCGCATTGTTCTAGCGCCCTGTCACATTCGCGTGTAACGCTGACACATGACGTAATCAAGTAGGCGTGTCCAACAATCAGACGTCTGATTTAATATTCACCTCGGTGTGTCGCGGTGTCCCTCCACATCGTATCGTTTGCTTGTATGTATGTACATACATACATACACCGGTTTGTATACCTCTTGTGTGTATGTATGTATATGGACGTGTCAGTGCGTGTCGTTGACAGCTGGTCGTTTGGTGTTGTTGGGATTGGTGTGAATGATGACGTTGCTGAGATGGGATGGTCAACGCTTAATTGCTTTCGTAAGAATTTTATACCAGAGTAGATGGTATTTTATTGTCGAGCACAGAGTAATGTAGTATAATAAGGCAAACATAACAGAAATTTGTAATAAGCAAAACAGATCAATGCCACTGAAGATGAAAAATACTTAGCCAATTCATTAGAAAAACAGAGCATCAGTAAAATATGTATACATATTCATTGAAAAGTACATAAAAGATTTAGTATATTCCCCGTTTCATGTATAAAAGAACTCAACAAGACATGAATTATGCGAGAAAATTAAATAAATGAACAAACCCTTCTGTCATTTAAAAAATTACGAATAATTTTATAATGAAATGTTTTCAGTTAGAAAGATCAATTCAGTGGACTCGACCTAGTTTGCAAGACAGTTCGCTTTGGTCCGCGTGTGAGAGAGAATGAGAAAGAGAGTGTGTCGTACGAATCTGAATGAGACAACAGAAGAGAAAAGAGGGTTAGAAACAAAAAATCAAAGATAACACCCGCACACACTTGTCAACGTCACAAAATAAATTATCAAAATCCGAAACTCGGCTAACGACGATGGCTAGACAACAATGGCCGGGTAGCGGTGTAACAAACGACAGTTTGATGTGGTAAATGACGCAAGGGTGAGACAATGTCGGTATCTACGGAAGACTGATGACAACTGTGTGCTGTGCTCTACTGCTTGGCTGCTGCCGCTGCTGGTGCTGCTGACTGGCTACGTTCTAGATTCTACTCTCTCTCTCGCCATACACTGTTACCATTACATTTTCACTGAGTATGGTGGTCGGGGGTGGCTCTGGCAGTGATGTTCCTATCATCTTCGCTGCTCACTTGACAGCCGTCAACGGATACGGACATTTGACGAACAGCGGAAGCTGTATTGTTAATTTTTGGCGCAAATGTCTGTCTTCCATGCCGATAGGTAGGTATAATGTTGATTGAATATTTCAGTACATTTTCATGCAAAGTTATATAGTATTTCTCCAATCTCAGGATTATTATCTTATTTTCTCAATAACGAGTGTTGCATTGTACTGTATAAGTGATATGCTAAATTTAGTTTTCTTTTGCAATTCCTCATGTCTGCTTCTAGTTAGAAATAGATTTAAAACGATGAGCATTTATTTACATATTTTTCTGCATATTGCGTTACATATTCACAAGTAATTATAATAATTACACAAGTTGCATGGAAATATAATAATGTGAATGTCACATTGAATGATCTAATTGCTCCATGGTAAAGTACTGTAAATATAATGAACCGATATAGGAGGAGGAGTACAGTGGTTGACGGTGGTGGTTGGATGTTGGTGAATGCGTTAGTATACTGTGTAAGTGCAGGGGTCCTTCCTGCTGTAGTAGGTCGCTTGACGCTAGTCCGGGATAATTGAATTCCATCATTCCTCGCGCTCATTTCTGTGTATTGTGCATCGTCTCGCGAGAACACAATCAGTGGATGCGGGTTTTAATGACCCGTCCCCGGGTCTATAGCACGGCGTCTTTCACGACATCATCGCACTAAGGAAACGTTACTTCTTGCTACTTCGCGTCGTCCGTTTTTCAAGAGTTATTTTCTCGAAATTAAATTTATGACCAGCAATTATCTGTGAAATATTGAACAAGTTTTTATTTAAGCTGCAGCCATACAATTACTTACTGGTACTTAACTTACGATATAGACCAACTTATATAACATATTAACAGAGAATAAAGTATTTAGTAAAAAAAAGGTCCTATTGTTTTTTATCATGATAGGAAAATGACTTTTCATGCAAGGCGTGTGTATGAATTGTATCTAACTAGCAAACACTTCTCAGAGTCACACAGCCAGTTGATGAATGCACAAAGATTACAAATTCTATCTTAATTCGTTTATATTTACTCTGTTTTCGTATACATATTATGTTGACCGGATATATCTGTGTAATAATGTTATACAATAATAATATAATTGATAGATTGCTAGTGTATTCGTATAATATTTTGTAACATAGGTATTTGTATTAAATGATAGTTTATCTTTATTAGAATGTTCAGGTCACACTACAAATCTATCCATTGAAACAAGCGACAAAACTAAGAACGAACTCATACAGTGAGCTGTAAAACATATTTCTAATAGCTGAACACGTTGGCAGCATGTCGCTGTGTCGTGATGTCAGGTGTGCACACCGTGCAAGAAGGAGACGGAAGTATCACTAATTGCCTAATTAATCCGACAGAGGTGCCTCCAGGTACGGGTGCTATGCTAGTTACGTGGGTGCTAATTCAACTCGGGTACTGGAGGAGAAGTTTGAATATTTATTCAGCTGTTTCCACTTAAACTAATTGCCCTGCGCTAATTACGCGTGTGTCTTATTAAATGCGTACTCGCACGAATCTCATTTCGCGGGCACAAGTTTTTTGATGGCGGGCAATTTGAACACAAGACGTGAACAGATTGGGTAATTATTTTTCCTCGGTAAGAGAACAATCCGATTATTTTATCGCCTGAAGAAAACCGGTGACTGCTATTCTGGCATGCTGTAGGCAACCACCTTAAATAGAATCGGAAACTAATTGACCATACGAACTAATGGAGGCTTGAAATGAAATCATATCACAGTGTTCAGCGAATTTCAACGTTCAGCAATTCATACGCAAGATGTGGTTTCAGTTCCAGGTAATATATGGGTCATACGTGTTTAGTAGAACATGTTGATCATAGTGTTTTAGTCCGTTTCTAACAAATAACTAAATTAAACAATAAATAAGAAACATTTAAAATTATATTAGTTAATATTCATGACACTAATATCTTTAATTTACTTAAACATTTAATATATCAAGTAAAGTAGTAACATATTTACTAGTATAGTAACAAACTCATTTGAAATGTTTGGCGCCATCGTGATAATGAAAAACTGAAACGACCAGCAACTTGTAAAATGCTGTTATTGCACGGAGCATATCAATTATATATTTAACGTGTGTCAGCGGCCTACACGTTAAATGCGCTAAGCAGTTCTGTCAGCGTCACTAACACGTTAGTGACATTTATAGTGTGCTACACCCCCGCGAATAGGTGCATTTATGACACTTTCATGTTCTGAAGTCATCACCTACTGAGCATTGTGCCCCAGCACTCGTTATTATTATTATTGCCCGCTATATAACCTGCATATGTAGTGAATATCATTTATACACGTGCTAAATCATCATACAAATTCAGTTTAATAACTGCTGCAATCATTTTATTCATGGTCCACTAATAAAATACTTCAATACTCTTTATATTTTATAGAAATATTATTCCAGACGAATTGATGACGTCAATCATGGTTTTCTAAGAAGCATAATATTGATGGAAAATGAAAGCTACTAGAATTTTTAATGTAAAGCATATTTAAATATTATTTTAACACTTACTGCGCAGCAATATTATTTTTTCTTAGTTCATACAGCATACAAACATACCTAAATAACTTCATCGCGCGTATGTTGGCAACCAACATAACTACAGTGTAAGAAACTTGCAGGTGTAAATTGTATATTATTTATAATAATTATTATCTATTTTTATCACAAGTATACAAAGAAATGTGCTTTTCACATTTCATAATTAATTTTTCTGAAAAAATTGTTTTTAGTGACTAAAATTGAAATTTGCGAAATTAGTATATAGTGTAATACATATTTTGCGAATCACGTGCATGGAAAAACAATCACCATTATTGCACTTTGTGAATCTGATTGGACAGTTGAATCGAAAATAATTACCATCAGTGAAAGATGAGTTGCATTTTGTAAAAAGTCACAATTTTTTAAAAAGTATAATATATAAATAAAGGTAATCGTATGTGTATCTTTACTGTATTTAGTCTGTTTTTACTACTTATAGTTTATTTCCGATTTTGTTTCATGTAGCATTGTAAGAAGAGTACGATTTGCGAATGATTGATATCTTCGTTGATGTACGACAGCGATAAAAGTATCAACTGTGAATTTTATTAGCCACTGAATCGGCCGTTAAAGAATTTAGTACATCCAAATCCGGAATTTAAAAATAAGTTCTACGCGAAGTACCACCGTCCGTGGCGCGTTTTATAGTTACGCTCGTAAACTGGCAAATCGTTTCGAAGTTTTAACTCTCTGTCAGTCTCGAGAGTTGGACCGACCGTAAATTATATTATGCTGCATGTGTCATACGTCCAGTGGTGACAAAATATTTTCACTCCACACCAACAAGTTACGCAGTTGTATAAGAAAATGTTTCTGTTTTCAACGAACTATTCATAGGTACAAGTTAATGTTGCTTCTGTTTATAAACGGAGCAATGTGATATTTGTGAATAATTAACAATGTTTGTTTGTATCGTATGAATAAAACTCTACAAGTATGCAAGTGTACCTTGTTGATAAAACAAGTTATTTATAAGTCACATGTGGATTGTAACTAAATCCGAATATTTAACTACGTCCGTCATATGGTATTTACAACGCTAGTAAATAAACCACAATTAATTAACGTATGCAAATATTCCTATACGAATAGAAATACCAAGGTATCGAAATAATTTATCCAGCATGTACATGTACATATTGCACTTTGCTAATTACCGGTGATTTGCACGATACGACAGATACAAACTTGCAACCATTAAATCTTGTGTGAAAAATACATGATTTGAATTTAAAATGTGTATCCTTGCGTTATGTTACGTTACGTGTGAAAAGTAAACAAGTTTAACATTATTATAGAACGAGAGATATGTATGTATGTGAAAGCGGCCGTACAAAAAGAAGATCAACGGTGTGTATTAATGATGGCGACTGACATTTCGCTACCGCAGCGCCGTCAGTCATCGGTGGCCAAAGAATAAAGCTTCATTAGACCCTATTCACGGCCCGGTTACTCATGTGTTTATTAATGTTGCACTAACTCCGTAATATGTTTTACTAATGATCAAATACTTTTCCTACTTTTTATGGCTACTACAATTAAAAATAAACTGCAATAAAAACTTAACCTACATGTAAACAGTAGATATTATTAAAATGTTTATTACAAACTGTATATAAATATTCTGTAACAATAAGTTTATACTTATTGCATTATTATTAATTTTTAGTAATATGCGTCTGCTAATTAAATGCATACCAGTAAAATACAACGTCACATACAATTAGGTTTATGATAAAAAGTATCATGCTGTTAGGTGCATGATTATTAAATTTTCTAGCCTGTCCATCTAAATTTGTTATACTACAACAATGTGTTCTTCAAGCTGTGATGTAGTATATAACATTTTAATAACCAGTAATATTTGTTGGATACTTTGTTGGCTGATCGTGATATTTTTTATCAAGTTAATTTAAAACTTTTGCTTAAAATTAAAACCTTCAGGACGAAAATTCAAATTTATCTGAGAGAAAAAAATCCGTTTATGCAGTGAAATCTCGATGAAGCGTAAAACTGCATGACCAAATGATTAAACGATGTTTTGAAAGGGTTAAACGATTACCCATCCGGTTTTTTTACCGATACTGTTAACAAAAATGTCCACAATTTCACTCAAGTCACGGTTGTACAATGCTGAAGTGTTTAATAGGTATTTACACCCTTTTACACAAAGCATCTCTATCGCTTTACTAGCTGAGTCACGATATCGCGCATGTCAACTTGGAATGCGGCCCAATCAACTGTCGGAATGCGACAGAAAAAGAACATGGCCGATATTGCTCTTTCTTATTCCATTCATCATTATCTTCCTCTCACTCTTGTTAATTTTTACCCTCATATATGCATATCGAGTGTCCAAAATTAAAAGAACTCCAATAATTATATGTTATGCAATGAGATCCTTTTAAAATAAAAATTAATTTTCACAATTCATGTACATACATAATGTCTATAAAGGTTTCATTTCGAAATCAGGGATTGCGTCATTCATATAATGTATATTATTAATGTCAAGTGTTCTGAATGTCTAAACTTCTACAGTACAGTTTATTCTCGTCTGCATGTAGACTACATATGAAATAATATTTCCTAATAATTTTTCAGTGTTTTGATATATTGATACATATTTCATACACCC
The DNA here is from genome assembly GCA_022063505.1 of Calosoma granatense. Classification (NCBI taxonomy): domain Eukaryota; kingdom Metazoa; phylum Arthropoda; class Insecta; order Coleoptera; family Carabidae; genus Calosoma; species Calosoma granatense. The sequence continues at coordinate 1,913,520 of JAGJTL010000069.1, read as the reverse complement.
TTGTTAATGTGCTAATCGAAAAATAACATTCCGTCTCCAATCACCTGGCATTATTTTCTTTCTATGTTTATTTGATCCTAGCCTACTAGATTCACCACACTCTGTACACATACATGAGTATGTGTGTGTGTGTGTGTGTGTAGTGCATGTATACATGTGTAGCCTTGCGTTTTTCTTAAATCAAACATATCGTACCTTGGGTACACACGCGTGAGTAAATATTTTTTGCCTGAGTGAAATCCAAACCTTCGAGAGTTCATCTGGGTTAATAATCCGTGCACTGGAGGTACACTGCAGCTTCCCACAAGTATCCACAGGGTGGGGTACCCTACATAAGTGGGGCGAAGGGATAGGGATGAATGTGTGTTGCCTATGGTTATTACATTGCCCTGCTCCCCCACCCCCTGCTTCACCACCTCTAAATACGTACATACGTTCGTACGTATGTACGACAGTACGGGTATTCAGCAATGCGTAAGGGAGGGTGGTTTCGGCGAATGTTTCACCTGAAGGGCGGTTTCCGGTGACAGGCCCGGTTCACACGGTGTCTGCCTGTACGTCTCAGGTATACCGTGCGTGTATGTATTTGTGTATACGAGCCCTCCAGGTAATATGGACGGTGTTATTGACTGAGGAATACGAATAAAACCTCGTGTGGTTGGTGTATTTATAATAGAAATAAATGGTCCACTTGTGAAATGATTGATTTGGATATGATATTTATTGTTATTAGAAACTATTATGTCGAATTTTTAGGAACAGTATTAAAAATAATTACCACAAATATTTTTTCTTTATTCAAATAAATTCCCCGCCATACATAATTGAACAGATTCTTTCAAATAATTCACACCAACGGTGCAATTTTTTAATCTACTTCAGTTTGCTTATTGTTGAATCTATATTATTGTGAAACTTAAATCATCAGTATTGTCTATTGTACAAATATGTATCATTCATTCTCAATGAACGTGATCGTCCCACTTCATTTCACTCCTGTAATTCATAACACGTTGTTGTTGTCGTTTTTAATTTTGTCATGCCAGTTGACATTTGTCTCTTTGCCAACATGAAGTATGAATGTGTGTATACATGTGTGCACGCCGGTGGCACCCCTGAACAGGGTACCACCTCGTGCACCCCCTCTCATAACTCTTCTTGCCACATTCCTTCGCTGCACCGCGGCGACCGATCCATTACCCACCGGTAACTGGCATATTAGCCAATTTATGGGACACGCTTTACCGTCCTTTATTTGAATACACGCTGCGATACTCACCGATTTTTCTCTTTTTCATTTTTTTTTCTATTTTTTGTGGAGAATTTTATAATCTGGAAATTTATTGGAATAAGATTTTTTTGTCTTCTTATGTTTTCTACGCGTTTTTAGATTTTAATTTATTGCGGTCAGGTGGGTAGTGCCTTTATTAATCACGAAACTGAAGTTGATATTTAAAAGCAATTAATTCTAATCAAGGTTTAGATGGACATAAACGCGCTGGATTCTTGTGAAAATTGTTTCCCATTAGGTATAAGTATTTGTGGTAGCTACTCCATAAATATTTCATAAATTTGTGTTCAGTATCCATATAGAGATTACGTCAAGGAAACATGTTATTTTTTCAATATCAAATGTTTCCCTACCGGACCCTGTACTTTTACTTCAACTTGCAGCAATAATGCTCATTAATTAAATAGAGATCAATGGAAAAAAAAGTACGAATTAATTACCATATACCTTTGTATATTATAATAACTTGAATGAAAAACATCCTTAGTTAATAGAAACATACACATCGACTTTTGATATATGTACATAGTTCAACTGTCTTAAATCACAAATGAAATGAATATGTATGCATTGCAATGCAACATGCAAAGCAATCACACATGGTCTGCAGATAATGAATTGTAAGATACCTGCTCCTGTAGTTGTACCAGTAGATATATGTCTGTACTAGTAGATATAATGACATATATAATAACTAACTGTTATGGAAATGATAATAAAAGTCGCGCGCACGAGAAGTAGAGTTGGTGGCAGCACGTTCCAGTGCTCATAGATTCTAATCTTATCACAACAATAAGTTTCAGTAACTTGTGTCTATTGTGACAATATCAACATATTTCCTCATTATGAACTCTGGGGGACGGGATTACCGTGCGCACGCCAGACAACGTGACAAAACACACAAAACAAAATCTCTACGGGCTTGTCCGATGTATGTCGGATTAAATACGTTGCATGCATTGAACGGAATCTTTCAAAGGTGTAAACAAGTCGTGTAGCTAAATGAATAGCACCCAGAGACGTACTCGCTCATTTACTCACGCCAACAACACAGGTAGCTCTGATGCTTTCATTAATTTTAACAATTTGTCTTTTGTAATAACCATGTGCAAAATTGATAATCAAAGAATAATATATTGTAAGAAATACAGTGTCACATTATGATACTGTTTCATTAAAGAAATATATATACTGAAATGAAATGTCTTTTCGTCTTCTTATTGAAAATTATTTCATCATCAGTGAGTTCTTATATAATATACATGCGTATTTTGAATGGAAAAAATAATGCATATTTAAATATTAATAACAAACACTACAGTTATTCAATTTTTAATAATGATTAACTTTTTATTCAATAAACAAAAATCAGCTTTAATTTATGATACAGGAAAAATGTAATATTCCAGTGTATATTTTTGTTTTTTACGCATATTTTAAAACAAATACAATGACAGTGAGAGTATTGCTATATTTAGCTATGAGAATTTTTGCAGTAAATTTATGAGCCAAGTATTTCACAGGCGTGTGTAGGTATATCTTACAAATAGTATATTCTGAAAAGTCAAATGCTATTGTACAAGTTACAATGTAATGTATACCTGACTTTTATGACAAATTGTTGACTTTTTAATTACACCTGGCAGAGTATATTTAGCATGACCAAAATGTACCGTTCCACTTCCATTATTCTGTATTGAATTGGTTCGTTGCACGGATTGTACGACTATTTGGTAAAATCTTATGTTCCACCCTGAATATTAATGATATAAAGGCAAAACAGATAATTACGGGGGGTCTTGACATAATTAACTTGATATTATAATAACGCATAACATTAACAGATTAATTTCACAAAGAAGAAAACGCGTACAACTTAATCAATATTTAGAATACTCGAGTGAAAGGAAAATTAATAAATCAGTTTGAAAGTAAAAATCATGAATGACATGTTTATATTTGTTATGATATTGAAGTCTATTTTTGTGTGTAAGTAATTTACAGGAAATTGTAGTATGAACGTCACCACAACTGTAACTAAACCACATGCAATACTTACATATTTTGAAGTTTAAAAAGTTGAGTCGTTGTACTTTCTTTACAATTGTCAATTGTGCAACCATTCTGAATGGAAGGTAAAGTCAATGTCATAGAAATGTCGCATCGTGAATCCTGTATGATGTAGCTCCCCTCATATGATGTAACGCTTACCTGCATGACTGTCGTTCGTTTGTTATAGTAATAATAAAAGTAAGTAGACGCGGGGTATTTAAAATACACACACTGAGCCAGCCCTATTGAACAGAGAGAGAGAGAGAGAGGTGTGTAAAATCTATGCGTATTATGACTGGTCGATGTGAGTAGACAGAGAGAGATAGATAGAGAATGTTCATATGTATTTATATACAATAATAGCAGGCCAACAATTTCATTATTGTTGGGATAATGTACCGGGCCAGCATTGTATTCCACGGATTGTACACTTGATCTGTGCTCAACAGCTTGTACCAGTGCGTAAAGACATGAATAATAAAGCTAAACAGGTACCGTTTTATCACATTGTGGTGATACATAAAGCAAGGTGCTATTCACACCGTGCGCCGCATAACCATTCAATTGCCGATCGTGTTAAATGACGGAATAAAATTGTTCCTTTTGTCATTCAATTTTCTCTCCTTTTTCCACTTTTCTTTCTACATGGCAGCAAGTAAAGCAAGGTGCTGGTACTGGTACTGGTGCTTGTTTAAATAAGAGGGTTGTGTGTGTTCCTTTGTTGTATGTTTGTTTAACTTTTATGTTTCCTCAAGAGCCATTGTTACCAGTGTATTGAATTAATTTTGAATTAAAGTATCAAGTAGTGATTTAATATTTATACTATTGTAACCGTTGCATAAACGCAATTAGCTTAACGTTTACATATAAGTGTTACTGGGAGTTGTTTGTCAATAATAATGTTAAATTTACATGTATACTATTTACTCTGAAACTAAAAGTATTATTTATGAACATATTGTATAAATAACGTTTAATTTTTTTTAAAACATAGGATTTCTTTAATTTATAATTGTACATTTAAGCGTAAAAATATAAATATATTTGATTAGAAAATATGTTTAAAAACAAATATACTTTTTTAAATTATATAATATTATTTTGGAATTACATACATTTTTTTAGATTTCAGTTGTATTATCCTTAATATTATCATTAGTTTAACTGCTACATCATGTTAGGTTTTTTTCTTTCTCAAAACTAACCTGCCCTAGGCCCTGAAACGTCACATTAGCGCTAGTTACCGAATTCCGAGAAACACACTACCGGTACAAAATCTCTGAAAATTCACTGAATAGGCAAAACATTTTTAAACGAGATCCTTGCTTCTCACCTGAACTTACTCAACACAACACAATGAAATTACACTAGTCGATGTATGTGTATACCCCGTGTTCACATCGTACTGGTACGTACACTTTATAGTGGTACGGAATGGTAAAACTAATTCGTGTAAGATCTTCCGCTGTGGCCCGTTGATGCTGTAGCCCTGGAATTCCGCGTACAATACGCCAGCGGGGGTCCAGGCTTCCAGTTTTTACTCTGCACCGCTCGATGAATGGTTTCTGGTCCTAACCTATTTTTTGAACCATTGTGGTCGCTGGAACAAGATATTTCGGGACCAGAGTTATATTTCAACGTGTACGAACCCCGCCCTGCATTTTATTCTGTCATTCATTGCGATTTTTTTCGTGTTTCGTGTTTCATTGACATCGTCCTATTTCTCTTTCTCTCAATGTGTGAGTGCGTATGTGTAACATAACGATGTCGTTTATAGGTGGCGTGTGATTTTAAACGCTATACGGATTTGTCATTGTCCGGGAAGAGAAATATTGTTTTGTAATAAAATCGACATTTTGACAGGGTGATAATGGTCTGATATTATAAGAAATAGGCTTAACGTTAGTCAATTTCTAACAGAGAATAGTAGTTGAACTTGTTCTGAACCGCAGAACATGCCTTTTTTTAGCTGAACCCTTACCAAAGTAAAGAGTTAGGGTGCATATACAAACCGCAATATGGTGAAGAAGTTTTTTTTTGTGTATACTTATGAATTGTTATTTCTTTACAGGTAAATAATATATATAAGAAAATATTCTAGTTTATAATTTGAGAATATTTCGTGTAAGGAGTGTGGAATAAATGGTTCGAGTTCTCATTATGAACGTAACGACAGCACAGGCACGTATGGCTTGATGATTTAAAAAAGATGAAAGAAGAATTAAAAATCATTATCGTGCGGTTAATTGGTAAACTATTACCCACTGGGTGTTTAATTTAACGCAAAGTAAAAGAAGAACGAGGTGGGTAATTAGTTTTGTGGTAGAATAAAGCCGGGGTTTCTGTGAGAAGCACTACTAGCAGCGGATAAATGCATTGTAATTTCCTTGAATTATGAGCACAATTGCGTACTAACAATCGCAATTTGGACGCGTCCATTGTACATTATCAACACTGATAAAATTAATTAATTTGTGGTTGATTGCAGTAATGAAAATTTAATTGATTCCGTCATCATCCGATCGCACCGTAGCTGTTATTTTTCACTATACGAGTAGAGAGAGACAGTGCAAATAAACGACTGATTATCATTGATATGAATACAGTCTCTGAATGCAAGAAATCTATTCAAATTAGCTTGTACTGCACACGACACACTGGTTGCGAGCCAATTCAAGTTTCTCAGAGCGTCGCACTGCCAATCGTCTCCCGCTGCATAGAACGACTCTTATCAGTTATACTTACAGCGGTTTTAACAAAAGAAACTCTAGTTAATAAAATCGGTTCAGAATTAGTTCCGTTATGGAAACATTCACATCACATAAGTAGCAACCGTCAGGAATCTCACATAACCTCCATGCACACTGTACTGTACTGTACTGTACTGTGCTGTAGTTTTCTCATTTTACAATTTACGTTCACCAATAAAAATTATTTAGTTGCAACTGTGACTGGTAGCTGTCGTCTGTTTCCAATTATATTTCTCATTTATTTTATTCATATTTCTGTAAGCACCATGCAGGTGCTTACGAATATATATATTTAATTTTCCACTCGATCATAATGTATAAACATATACTCGTAGTACGTAATTCTTACTTACCTTTTCTTTCAAAACATTAGTTTGTAGTTTGCTGATAGTGTCATTTTCTTATAATATATGACTTTATTTCTCACAAACAAACCTGAAAATTATCTAATATCATATCATAAATCAAAACAACATATCTGTTGAGACCACCCCACAATTCAATCGAAAATTCCCTGGTACCTTGTCGCGGAATGTGACGAACCGCCCATGCTCTCATTAGATGCTCTCCAGGCCCAGTATCCTGGCGTTGGGTTCGTTCAAAGCCCGCCGCGATCTCCGGCTGTCAATCACGGGCCGGTACCCCGCTGTCTGTAGGTACCGGGTACCGGAGCTACGCAGTGCACACCTGGGAACGACAGGCTCTCGCTCTCACTTCAAACTGTTGGCGGGTTAGATGTGTGCGGGTACCGGGCCGAAGTAAGTAGGGAACGTGTCTTACTGGAGCGTTGATTGTAACCCGCGACATCAGACAAAAAAACATACTGAACAACGAGGAAGTGGTTCACACAGTAATATCTTTACTCATTCAAATGAACAAGTATGCAGTTGACAAATTCGAATTAGTTTTACACTAAAAAATTTATATTAAGAACTTATTTATTTTTTATTTAGCATTCACTTGAGACGATATATGTTTATCGTGGACAGTTTATATTCTGAATAGCTATGTATTAGGTTTATATAAGTAGTATCCGTTGAATCAGATACAAATCACAGTAATTAAAGCTGTCTATGATAACATTACGTAAATGTGAAAATGCTGTATCCGGGAACACAGAGTGCCAATACCGAGTAACGTGTGATTACATAATGGCTGGGTACTTCTGGTTCAGGGCCGCTGTATTTTGTTTCTTTCAACTAAATTTTACTAGCACACTAACCTTATAATAGAGCGGTAGCCGAGATTGAAAACAAAGTTGAATAACGTTGCCAAAGAAGCAATTATTTTTGCGTGGGTTTGTTCTACCTGTTACAAATACTGACTGTCGTATATAATCTCAGTGTGTTTATCTAACCGTGTACTTACATGAATGTCGTACACGAAGTAAAGCAACGAGAAAACGAGAGGATAATCTTCCGTGAACAATGTCATGTTGTGCCCTTGGGCTCGTGTTACACTACTTCTTTACGCAGGTAACGCTACACTTGTGCTGATTTACCTTACTCCACCTCCCCTCTTTACTTCTCTGTATCTTCAAACTTCACTGCACTGTTGCATACCCATGTACAACATGCATCTCGTACCGTTCACAACGATACACCCTGTATGTACAATGTTTGTTCCCATGGCCTGTCAATTTTTTCCTGATGGGTTTGCGATGCTGCCGGACAAACAGAACAATTATCTTGATGTTTTGTGAAAGTTCGCTTCTGGGATTTAAAATGGGGCAAGCAGATACGTTTTAATATGTCAGTCAAGATTCTTTATTTACTTTTTTCTTCCATGTGTGTTGTGAATAGGAAACAAATATCTAGCTAATGAATTCAAAAAGGGTTAGAAATAAGTTTGACGAGTTTCTAGCTAACTGCTTTTACCTAGATATACAACTACTACATCTTTGTTAGTTACTGGATTGTGAAGAACGAGTTGATAAAACAGGAAATATTAGACGAGATACAATGTACGTTACATATGTAACGATCTCCACTAGGAAATGTGGATGTATAATGACAAATACTTATACGTTACAGTATTTACTATGATTGTACTATGTATAAATATATCCGATAGTTTTTTATGAGAGCTGACTGGGAAATAACGGCTTTAGGAAATTTGAAGTTGTACTCTGTGAGAATTGGGGAAAACACATCCATCAGATATTTCCGCTATGTAAATTTATAAGCATCAGAAATCAATCGGGCGAGGGGTCATCATAGTGGATGATGTCCAGTGGATGCAGAGCAACCGACGCCGACGTCTGTTACCAGATGATTGGCACCATAAGATGAATGTCCGCGTAACGACGCGCGGCTCAGAGACGGCGATGATGCGGCTCGCGTCCGAGGTATTTGCAATGTAAACTCTCCACATCTCTGGCCATACATCATCAGCAGCGTGACAGGAAGATCCAGTGCTCCTGTGCTGCGGTCTCGGGTTCATCTCCCGCCGACGCTACTAATCCCCCCGGCCATCCATCATCTGCCGGAGCGTCGGGACGCCCAAGGAGGAGGAGGGCGGTGGACACCGCTACCACAGCTCATGATGCAACCTACACCGACGTCGTCGTCGCTGCCGGAACTCGCATAGTAATTTCTCTAAGCGATGTTTTTTTTTATTTCACACCAGGATGATGCAGCAGGTTGCACGATTAATAAGCAACCCCACACGATTCTACAGGATATTAATTTCAGGGGAAATTTGAAAATAATATGATAATTTCAGTATAATGTATCTGCCTACCTACCAACCACAGGTCGGTAGAAAGATAAATTGTACTATAAATATGCGAAGCACTACCCCATATGCATTTAAGTTGTGTAAGATTAAATAAATTACAATATAAGTTTTTACAAGACATATTTTGAATTTATTGCTAATCAGAGTATATATTTTTTTAAATTATATATTGTATATAAATGCCTTCCATCAATCATTGTTATGTTTTCCACATACTTTTCGTGTACATGTGTTGGTTTGTATACAATATCCGATCAAAGACAAATTTCAAGGTAACACAAACGTGCGAAGCGACGCGGTGTATAATATAATATTTCTATAGGTATAGTGAGTCTTTAATCGTACCGGATATTAAACATTCGGTTTACGCATCGACCAGTATTTGTTTACTAGGAAAAAGTTATTTCGCGCAACGCGACGCTGCTGATGTTCCTTCATCTGACATGGAACGGAAATGACGCGTGTCGCTCTACTTCCGGCGGTTCCTGGCGCCACTTCCGTTTGGACACGGCGGCCCGATAAACATATTCACATGACCGGAAGCACAAACTGTCCGCTGGATGCGCGATGTGAACTTTAAAACCTTCCCGCATCGTTCCTCGCTCACCCGATACCAACGTTGCACCGGCAATGTCGAATCTAGCATCGCCGCCACCACCGCCGTCGACGGCTACACCATATCGCACTTTGTTGAGAAACTTTTTATAGCGATTTGCTGCTGCCAAAGTCCGACGAACTTATCTACATGGAGTGGCTGCTTGGCCATTCATTGACTTTATGATTTAACGCGTCTACTAGTATTCTTACATAAATGTTCAGTCAAGGGGGCGTCAGGGGGGGCATTACACAAATATATGATCTAATAATTATAATGTATGAATAATATTTTAAAGAAATGAACACACATGATCGGTAGTTTGTCAAGTAACTGTTTCCAATTGTTGATGCAATATATGTAAAAACAGGATTCCGAGTACGAAACAATTAGGTACGTTTGTATTCAAACAGGTAAAATATAGTGCATTGACCTTTATGACGGAAGGACCCGTGGATCAAGTTCCGCTATTGGGCAAATGGGTTTTGACAGCATATTCTAAATTAACTGGTTTAAATTTTACAATGCCAAAATCGTTTTACTAATTTATGGTACATGCAGTACTTGTTCATATATAAAATATTAAGTATTGTTCAGAATTAATACATATATTTTTTTTATAACATACTCTCCATATTATTTGTATTTGGCCAAAAATAACACTATTTTAATTAAGTAATAACATTTCTTTCTTTTTAAATATAATTTATTCAATACAATAATTACCATTATTACCATTTCTAATATTAAGATGAGACATGTTGCAATAATTTGTTATAAAATAAATCTTGTACGAATAAAATAAAATAATAACCAAATAATTGAAATATTCTTTAACACTAAACATACCTCTCTTTGTCTTCGACATTATAATACATTTCATGTTAGTAAAATTGAATTTATAGTTAAGGTATGATATAACAAATTGATACTAGTGTTATTAATGGTAAATCAGAAGGTGAGGTTATGTATGACGTTAGATTCAGGTGTAGTGTTCGGTGCACTTTGTGACAACGTCACCTATATAACGATGTAGCTATAATGTGTTAGAAGTATCTAGGTGAAAAGCCACAGCAACCGTCACACAGCACACTATACACATACATATATATATAGACGGATAGTAGAATGTCACACATACAGCGAGGTCGCGACCTGTCCACAATGACCGCGTCTAGATAACGTCATATCCGGAGGTCGACGCTGTCAAACATCGGAAATAGTCCGGGAACTCTGGAGCGGTTTACAGAACCGATAAAAAATACAATGTGCGTTTGAAAGTTTACAATATTGAAGTGTCGGGCAGATACGTTTGAAGGAAGTTGACATCGCCACGCTGTCCTCCTGTGTGGCATGTCCGGGTCCGATCTATCTATGCATGTATGTGTGAGTGTGAGTATGTGGACCACGGAAATGGGCTGCGAGCTAGGGTCGGTATATGCAGTTTAGCGAGCTGATGAAATGTCACAGAACTGTGACTGTGTTATACAAAATACGTAGAAAATATACTACGATATTCAGAAATTGCTACATAACAAATCTGTATTTATTTTTGATTAATTCTCATAATTTCAAATCAAAGAATTAAATTTGTAGCTCACAATCGTATTTGTATGGAAAATAAAGGGTTAACAATGTTAACTAATATCAGTAAAATGCTTGTAAATAAATCATTCATAGTTCTTTATATTAATATATGTATAACTTTTATCGTTCCACTTTTTATTTTAATTTCACATTAAATATTTTTACAATACATAAAGCACAGCATGAATATATCAAAATGTTAAACAATAAAAAAAACTTATTAGACCTGTGTATGCCTGGAGAGATAAAAAAAAAATTTAACCAACAGAATTTGCTCAGTGATTGACAACAATTACCTTTAACAAATTGTAGTAAACAAATAATGAAATGAAAATGCTTTAAATATATATTTAGTTTAAAATAAATTTATTGTATACTTGATGTAATATTTTAATTCGATGAATATTTTCATTTCAGTTGTCAGAAAAAAGTCGTTGACCTAGTCACTTTTATTGTATATATTTTACTGTCATATTTTTTGAAGTGCAAGTAATGGAGTATATAGCAATATTTAAATATAAAACATACACAACAAGCGAGGAAAATGTTGGCTTGTTTCAGTAACCTATCGTAAAAGTTTATGAGAAAACTGGACAATATTTGTGTATGAGAAGTGGATGTTTTGTGGCCTGTAGTATTTCCAAGCAACCACTGGGTTCCGGACAACTTAATTGTTTTATGATTTAATGTTGAGCTGCCATCACCCGTCAATAAACCCCGAAAAGGACACTGACCTCGTTTCACAAGTTCCATCATAAATTTTGTTACCTTTGTTTCGATGCCACTATGTCTGCAGTGTAAAACTAACTTCGCTCAGCGTAACTGACTAGCGGAACATATGCAAACTCGCTTACTATACTCTTTGGTAACGTGTGCCGAACTATAGAAATAGTGAAGGAGGGTAGTTTTTAACACCTTGAATTCGCTACGGTATTTTTGTTCACGATGTTGTGAATAACGATCATTTTGGAACCTAAATATTTCAGGTTGTTAATTTCCTATGATGAAAAATTGTTTTCGTGTTCCTTGGACCGGGAAATATTAATTTTTCCTTTAATCCACGACATGTTTCACATTTTTCAATTTCGACAAATTGATACAAAACTCAACACGCCCACGTTAATGGAATTTTTAACCTACAAAATAATTTGTTAAGCCGTGTAATTGGAAAATTGTTTAGTATGTGTGCGTGAATGTGTGTACATTAATTTGACAATTGTGTTGTGTAAAATTTTTTATTTTATTATTAAATTCCTTTATGTTTGTCCGTGGGCTTAAAATTTTCAATATAATCTTTAGCAAAATTATATTTGTGTATCTATGTTTTAAATTAAGTTATATTAAAAAGTGTGGCCGGTATACCATATACATAACACGTTTTATATTNNNNGCTGGTATACGATATACATAACACGTTTTATATTGCAAGCCATATTTAAGTACAATAAAAATAAATTTCATGTAATATAAATCTTCCTAATAACATATGTACGTGATATAACAGTAATATAATTATTAAATATTCAAATCTAGATTCCAGCGAATCATATTGTGTGTGTGTTAAGCGTTGGTTGAAGATGGTAATATATAGTTGCATTTGTACCCGGTAGTGAGATTGTGAATATTTACAGTGAAATAATTTCCACGGAGAGCAATCTTGTGAAGAGTAAATTGCAGAGATCACATTACTAGGCCAAAATTCACGTTCTGCGAACCATGCACATGCGTATTATGTTGCCAGTTGTCATATGCGTCTTGATCCGCTGGCTCGAGACCAATTGCGGGCGACGGTGCAGCGCGGATATGAGTACGCATCTAGCCGCGAAACATCATCGTATTGCTTACCAACTACTACATACATCATATACATACACTTGCACATGTGTAAACAGCTATTTATCTACCGATATATATATATATGTGTGTGTGTATATGCAACCACTGTTACTTCATGCGTGCGACAGGCAAATAGATACTTATCTGTAACTCCACTAATGACTGTATTAACAACAAATGTTAATCCAAGATTTACTTTACTGGAAATCTAGAAATTATAATCTGTACTACATATGTAATTCTAAGCGAAACAAATAATTATTAACGGATCGAAATGACATGATTTGTTTCAAATATTTTAGTGTTGTGCAACTATAAACCACACAATTCTAATATCCTTTCAATAAAACTGATTTCAGAAATGAATATTCGTTAAATATAGTAATAATATGTTCATTTAACGTGTAGAAATATTACTTTATAGTACAAATCTGGTTTTAAATCATATAATATTTGTTATTAAATATTAATTCTTAAAACTACATGATTTTCAAATATTTTACTTATGTTTGCTAATAAATATTTGAAGTTCATGTTCCTGTTAAAGAAAAATTCATGCTGTTCCTGGTTAAAGGGAAGAAAAAAGGTAATAAAAGAACAAAACAAAAAAGTTATTCGACGTTTAGAGGAAAGCCCAGTGGAGTTGGGGCTGGAGGTGGAAGCGACCGGCCGCTGGTGAACTGAAACTGTAGTTTGCTCGGGGTTACGTTATATATATAAAACATTCTTTCACATGTTCATTGAAAATGTATTAAAACCAAACAGAGTGCGGCGCACAAAGCTACAGTGGCGCCTCGAGGGAGCGCCGGCGTACCTCGCAATATGCGCCACGACGCTACAGTATAGCGGCGCGCACGTCGGCAACACATGAATGTTTGATGCCCACTTTAACAATGAGTGTATGCACAATTTGCCATGTTGACATAGTTTTAAAGCGGGAGGTAGTTTCACTCCAGCCGTGCGACGCGTTGCAATCACTCCTGCACTTGATCATGATTACAGGATGGCGTAGCTTTTCTCAACGTATGTATATACTTACTATCCACACACGTGCACACGTATACACACATTCGTTACCTACATACACCCGCCCCTATATGATGTTTTTGTTTAGTTTAATAACCCTCTGTTATATAGGTAGAATTTAACATTTTAGCAGTTTCAAGTTAGACAAAATAAATTGCACGTAAAGTGATATTTACCATATTTTCTTACTTAATATTACAAACATGTTAGTATAATACATCCTTTTTTAATTCACATTAATAATTACAAAAAACAATATTTAAAACTTATATGTATATCTACCAGATAATTTATAGGAATAATAAACATTTATATTGTACAATTAACTATGTATAACAAGATACAAAAAATAATTATTTTCCAATTTTATTTATAAATAAAATTGAGTACTAGAACTGTTTATCAAATATTACGTTTATAAATTTCATGTTATTTATTTTTTTATCTGCAATTAACTGTTGTAAATAAATCTGTTTTGCATGTACATTCTGTATTGTACCTATATTTTTATGAAAGAACTGAAAAATGATCATTAGATGTATACTGTTAATCGTTCCATTCCTGTATGAATGTTTTTGTGTGACTGTGTGCATTTGTGTCTGTATGCACGTGTATTGAAATCACATTCGATGATGTCAAGTCAAAGGGAGCTGCGCGAAGCACTCGACTTCACAAATCGAAATAAATGGGAACGTCATGCGGATCAGTGAATGCAGTGCTACTGTGCGCATGCAAATAGAAAGACCTGTACCATCTAAATGTCAACCGATTGAAAAACTATGTACTTTGTATAAATCAATTGTTGCTCCTTCATCCACGATATTGCTTTTCAAAGTCATAATAATCTAATGTAATAGTTAGTAAAATAGAATCTGTATTTTTGCAAAATAAACTACTGTCAACTATGGAATAGAAATAAATAAAGTCATTTCGTATATGCAGTTATTGAACTTGTATCTCAATGATACTACGGAACAATACAATATGCTAACTTAACCACAGATCTTTATAAAGCGACTGTTAAATATTTATTTTAAAAGAACTATTGAAATACACACTTTGCTCGTACCAATTTTAAAACGACACATGTATGCATTGATCTTGAATGCGATTATGCTGAATGTGTGTATGTAATACATGTATATATGTATGTATCATATAGATATAAGGCATAGGAACTATCTATATTACACCTATAGGTCGTAGTGAACAAAGGAAATTGCAGGGGAAACTTGCGCACCACATTGTCTATGATATTTATGTATCTGTAGATAACATCTCAAGTAATTGTCCCTGTAATTGGTTTGAACCCTTTCTAAGGGCGACAACCCTTGCAACACTGGTTACTAGTTGCGAATGGATACATCTATTTGCACCACATCCCATCACATCCTAGCACAGCTTGCGTGATACTGGCTAAGAACAGTAGTAGTAAGTGCCTTTCTCACTTTACTGCTACTCCTGCTACTGTTGGCAGTAGTACTATCCACACTCGGCCCTCTATCGTTCTAACTGTGAAACACTACACACAAGTCCTAAAGTTTTATATATATATAAATAATATAATCGCTTAACATGGAAAGGATTACGCTAATTATCAGGATTTGTCTCATAACGAGAATACGTTAATCAGCTTTTGACAGAGCACCGTACGTTCTGCGAAATGTACTATAGATGAGTTCAACAAGTTAAATATAACTATATATATATATCTCTATGAACTGGCCGGATAATAGAAGCAGCATGTCATTAAATGAATTCCGCTAACCTCAGTGCCTGGCTACTGTACGTGTATATAGTTAGTTACAAATAGAATGTTTAACAAATAACGCTTTTTAACGGGCGATGGACACTAGCCAGCATGGCAGTAGTTACATGAGAATGGTTTTTGTTACGCTTAATTAATATCCCGGGAATAATGGGTGGCAGAGTGTGAACGGCATGGCACGAGAGCGCAGCTTATTTTCATTTGAATACGTCTCATTGATGGCGAAGAGAGGAAGAATGTTTACGGTTTTGTGACAATGCTGTTCGCGGGCTCTATTGTTGGTCGGCGAACAAGTGGTTTAGGGTGGGTCAGTCAGAGTAGTACAGGTAGCACTGCCGTTGTCCTAGCATAATAATCACACGGCTAATTACCACCTGCGCCGCTAATTAAGATCCGCGCTATGATAGCGAGCCGGGCGCATGGTGTTCGCACAATACATCTCTCACCCGCTGTGTATTCGTCCCAGCCCTGTGCAGTATCCTGATCATCATCATCGTCATCTCATGATCACTACGCACTTATATACATATGTATATAGCCTGGTTATAGTAGCATATTTGGTTATGGACACCGCTGCCCCTTGCATACATACCACATGCATCTACTAACTAACGCAACCACTAATACTACTACTGCTGCTACGTCACTCTGAAGACGATATATGCGCACCCGAACACTTTGCAAACGGAAAATGTTCTTGCGCGGTACAACGATTAGGTTCCAATTTGCGTGCCGGCAGTCGATCCTATTAATTAGAGATTTTTAAGCACGAAATGATGCGGTTATATTAATTAATTATTGCTCTCTCTGCACGCGTTATAAAAATACCCGCCAGGTATAATTAGTAATCGGGAACGTAATTAGTACGGGATCTGTTCGCGCAACACCAGCGCCAAGCTCCACTCACAGTAAACAGTGGTGGGAGATGCGTGACACGCCTCTATATCCCCACTAGCGCGCACTCCATTGGCTGAACGAAATCATGGCAGGCGTTGCTGTCAATCACCATAGTCGGGTGGGGGAATAGCGAAGAATAGATTCCAACGTTTGTAGAGTCTCATAACATTGAGACACGCCGGCGAGTATAGAGGTGGTGATTGTTTAGTGTTTGTGAGAGTGTTTGTGTAAAACCAGCAAGCTGTTTGCGCCGACGGAAGACATGTTGACGATGGAAACGGACCTCAAAGGAGGTAGTTTACATGCGACCATGCCGCCGCATCACGGTTTGCAATCTTACGGTAGTCTAAGTTCTCTGGGACAACCGCCGATGTTGAGCCAGCAACATCTAAGTCAGCATCCGCACCAGATGCACCATCAGCAGCAGGCGACGGGCGCTGGCCACATGGGTTCCCATCAGCACGTGCCGCAACATCAGCCGCAGCATCAGCAACAGCCGGGCGGCGGACATGGTGGTGCACCGAATAACAATAACAGTAGCAGCAAAAACCAAAACGTGGATAGAGTGAAACGGCCGATGAATGCGTTCATGGTATGGTCCCGGGGTCAGAGACGTAAAATGGCGCAGGAAAACCCGAAAATGCATAATTCTGAAATATCTAAACGCCTTGGTGCTGAGTGGAAACTGTTATCAGAAACCGAGAAACGTCCGTTCATAGACGAGGCGAAACGGTTACGTGCCGTACACATGAAAGAGCACCCAGATTACAAGTACAGGCCACGCAGGAAGACAAAGACACTGCTGAAGAAGGATAAATACCCGCTGGGAACGACGAACCTGCTGCCTAGTGATCCTACGAGATCGGCAGCGGCTGCGGCTGCTGTGCAGCAAGCGGCAGCGACACGCGACATGTATCAGATGCCGAATGGTTACATGCCCAATGGTTATATGATGCATGATCCTAGTGCATACCAACAGCACGGTTACGGCAGTACCGGCGGTTACCCGCGGTATGACATGAGCCAGATGCAACACACGGGATACATGAACGGTGGTTACGGTATGTACCCGGGTGGCACGGTACCGAATAGTGCGGGTTCTCCTTACGGTGGTATGCAGCAAGCGGGTTCATCGCACAGCCCCAGCAGCTCGAGCATCAAGTCGGAGCCGGTATCACCGGGTTCCGGTCTACATACACCAACACCGACCGGCATAAAACGTGAGTACCAACAGCAACAACAGTCGCACCAACACCAGCAGCAGCCCCAGCAGGGTGACCTCAGACAGATGATCTCCATGTACCTGCCGACGGACGGAACGCCGCAACACATGCAACAGTACAGCGCGAGCCCCGAGTCCATGGTGGGCCCGGGACCCTTGGCGCCGCTCGCCCATATGTGAGAACCGCTGTTTGTGGCGCCCGACCTCGACGTGCCGCCACTGTGAACCTCCGCGCGTGTTTGTTTATATACAAGTGTAAATATTACCATTACCTAACTAAACATATACTCTATTATAACATTGATGATTTATTATATGATTTACGACGCCGAATTCTCATCGGTTCCTTAAAACCAGTCACAGTATTCTATTGTTATATTATTATAGTTAATAAGATCGTTTTCGATTCTCGGGCATATATTTTTCGTTGACTGTGTGATGAAACAGTGATAGTGGTGACGTTATAACGTAACACACGGTGCCAGGCGGCCTGCTAGCTTTGTCTCTCACTCTCTGGTGCAAAAGGTAAATAACCAAGTCCAATAACAAAACGTATAGATGCGTACTATTCATTTAACGAACGTGCAACCACCCGCTCGTAACTAACATATCACGGTACAATGGTGTAAGCGCGACGTGTTTGTTCTCGTGCACCGCGAACCTATTACCTGTTGCACTAGTAATCATAATACCACCGTCATATATAGCAGAGACATACGTTACTTTAAAATGTAATGTAAGTAAATGATGAATTGTTGTGATTTGCTGTTTGAACGCCAGGCACCGTGTACAAGTGAATAACTATTATCAATGTTTTATCACACATACGCACACTACTACAAGTCCGATGTAAAAATTCAATAATAAATGTTTATTTTAGAATTTTTCACTTATCTTGCGTGTACATAGTAATTTTAAAGACGCGTTTGTAATATAGGAATATTATTTTAGAATTCATGCGATGGTTTTTGAAAAATTGCGTGTGGTCTCGTACTTGTGTATTGTACAACCTGACAACTTACGATGTAATCGCTTTTAATTTTTGTTTAATTGTCGTTTTAGTTCTTGTTACATTTTTAATGATACATGACACGCAATTTTTGAAAATCTTGCATCTTTTCCTCTTTATCAAAAAGACGATACCTGAACGAAAAGGTTAAGTACCAAATAAATAAAACATGTATATATTTATAAACCTCATCACAATTCGTATGGCTCGAACCGACGCACGCGACACAAGCCTCAGAACTCTTTCAACCCGCCACAGAATCAATCATTTCTCGTGCCATTCCGACTGTACCGTGTACGAAACTCCATGTTGTTATAATGCGTCTCGTATATGAAGTTATTCATGATATGATTGTTGTCCGGGGCATGTTGAGAGAGTTGTGCACATCGATGTGTTAAACATTCCATTGCGTGCTTCGGTTCGATCTCATGGATGCGAACAAACTGCCCGCTCATCAGAAGATGTATTTAATAAATATTATGTTCCCGAGATGGTTGTTATACCTAACGACATACTCTAGTGAGCGTCTCTGTAACAATCGTCTCGTGTAACGGCGAATACACGTACGATTACATTTACAAAGAGACTTGGTGTGGTTGTATATATGATTGAATATATTCCACATCAATATTCAGTTGCGGTATATTCAATTGTGTGTAAAGTCACTGTCTGTATTTTATGAAGGGCTATAAATAATTATTCACAGCTTTGTACAGAGTTCATAATTTTTAAGTTTTTTCAATGTACAGTGTGTTTACATAATTAGTCAATGGAACGAACATATGTGAATATAACAGATTTAAGTTAATACACGTGTTTTGTTCAAATTTATCCTGGAATTATTTCATTTACCCACCCTACATATATATAAATTCATATATTTACCAAAAACTCATTTTTCATATATTTAGTGCTTGTTTAAAACAATTACTAGAACATTTATTATTTATTAACTAACTTTATGTTTGACAAATAGTAACTTTCATTGCTTCAGTTATAAGTAAATATTGAAAGTAAATAAAAACTTTCGCAATTAACCAAGAAAATAATTTCTTTCATAAAGAAAACCAATTATTTTTGCTTTAATGGAGAAACGAATCATAATATTTTTATTTCCAGTGTTAAAATGTGTAATCAGAGCTATATAAATTGTGCGGAAATGTATTTCGACAAAAAATACATTCTCACGTTCAGTAAAACCTTGTAACAGTATAACATTTCAACCGGATTAACTTCCGTATGTGTGGATTACGTATTTTTGTTTAACAAAAAATAAATATATATATACATCCATATATTAGAGCAAACAGAATGTAATGCAATAATCTGGGTAATGGACTGTGCACTTTCAGATTGTGTCGGTGGCTTAAAACACCATTAGCAAAGCGAGAAATCCACCCCAGTAAACTCACAGCCTAATGTTCTGATAAATACGATATGATAGTGTGACATTAAAATCAACGTGAAATCGACGGAAAAGTAATTGAGCAACAAATGAACACCATTCGCTAACAAGCGATAATGAATCCTATATCAACAGTGCATTTTATCAGACTGCAAATCCAACTTATATGTTAACATAAATTTAATAATAAAATCGCTTTGCTTTATTTCGTAAACATATTTGTTCATGTATTTTCATACGCGATTCAACAGAGATCAAGTATTGTATATTTATTATTTTTATTCAATCATATCGAGTTTAAAACGTATCATATAAAGGAATATAAAAATGATTATTATAGGTATATGTTGAGTTTTTAAAATCATTAATTATAATTACTATCGACTAGTATTTGTTCTTCATAATGTATATTATTATTTTCATCAGTTTTATAAACATTTTATTATACTTTTTTGTTATAAAACATAGCAGGTAATACTAATGTTATTTTTATCATTGTAATAAATTAAAGTCT
>JAGJTL010000069.1:1831561-1855721 GCA_022063505.1 Calosoma granatense | reverse complement strand
AATTTAATTAAAAATTTTGTGGAAGAAATGATTAAACATACAGTTACATATATACATGTACGTACATGTTATGGTTGGTGCTGTGCCCGGATGAAATGATATTTTGTATGGATGAATTAATGAATGGTGTCGCCGCGGGACTGCTCGGTTGCGCGCCGAATGCTCAATGCCATTGGCATCACAGTGCTGACAACATATTAACGAAACATCCCTAAACGGTTGATTATGAAGCGCAGTCCATCATCCGTCCGTCGAGTTGGCGTTGATAAAGTCATCGGTTGGTTGTAATGGCAGCGCGCGGGCCGTTACTGATGACCGTTCCTTGGTCATTAGCACCTCCTGGTGACCTTTGGCCTGCTCGCAGACGTTGACATATCGCGTCCGCGATTGCCTCGTCTGATGCGAGTAAATCTAAGTACCGTCGCCCGTCAAAATTACTAACTACAACCTATTACAGCATGCTAATGATCAAAAAACCTACGAACACATTCCACAGCTCGCGTCCCGGCTACACTTTTATGTTCTGTTTAAAGCCCCGCGCGCTCCAGTAGTTAGAATCTTGATTAATTGCTTGATGCGCCCAACCAGACAGTTCCCAAATGACGATAGACGTGTGCGTCTAACTTTCGGACAGAACGGTTTTCACACCTGTTTTCATATTGTTTTAGTTTATTTTTTAATTCCATTGTAGCCAGGTGTTTTTATATAATTAGTTTCGTTGTTAGGTTTTTAACAAATGTATTGGTAATATTTCTATTTCATGCATATTTTTACGTTATTCTTTGTTCTAAATGTAACACTTGAATAAATAATTAATGATTATGTTGTTTAAAATAACTATAAAAATATTAGCTTGATAAATAATCACTTGTCTATATTCCTTGTATTGTATAATGATATCTTAATACCAACATTATTACGAAATAAATAATTATCAGACCTAGAGGATATAATGATGAACCATGGATCCTACAAGTGAACTATTTGATTTGTGCAATCAACAAATGTACAGATATTCCAATCATCATATAATTACATGTATTGATAACTTGCAATGACAACATTTGCGGATTTGTAATTATTTCATATTGTAATTATAGCCTTCATCACATTCACATATAACATCAATCACTGGCTTTTGGTTTTTTTAGAATTTATAATAGATTTATCAAGAAATTAACATGCAGTAATAACGATTGGTTTTTCCACTTTTAATATATATTTTCTCAGTTTGACTTCATTAGTTTATCAGCAGATATAAAGTACTAATAGCACTGTATTAAAATATTTATGTGATTACATATAAGTCCTTGAAAAATATCAATATAGTCATAGGAAATAGTTTCTTTTTTTATTAATTTTCTCTGACATTATTCTGTAAGTTTATTTCTTACTCAGATAATTATTTAGAACAACTTTGGCGGTCTCCAAAGTATTCAAAAGTACCTTCCTACAAGTTTCATAAAATTAACGGTAAAAACGAATAAATAAATTCAACATTTAATGGCAAATTCTTGTTGTAACACGTCTTCTATTACAAAAAAAATTATCGCCCCAACAGTCCAAATAAGCTTACATGAAACCATTAACAAATTTCTTGAAATGAAAATGAACCTGTAACGTTTGAAATTTACACATCAACGATTAACATTTCGAGGTTTCGTGATCCGATATCAGATGTCGTATTACCCGAGTCGAATATCAAATTGCCTTTGGTGTTCTGGATGTTCTTACGAATAAGAAGAGATAGATACGTTCAACTGCGGCTGAGTGACGTCGCGGTACCGATGGCCGCCCGTGATAAAGACGTCATCGACGGTGACGGGGGCGACCCTTGACCCCGCGGCGGTCAGCGCCACCAGCGATCAGATAGAGATATCATTACATGTGATATACCCATTGTTATTCTCTCTAGCTATGCCGTCCGACCTTATGTCCTATAGGTACTATATACATACATACCACACCGACACGCATCTGTAGTTATATGTGTAATGTCACTTCAAATATTCTGTCATTGACGTCGGTGAGGTCTTTGTAACTGGTGTGGTATTTCGTTTCGTAGGTTTGTTAACTTCCAAATATCCTTGTAACTTGCTTGCAATGACTTTGTTAATATCGAGCGAGATTTGTGACTGATCTTATTTCAAGAGACCAGTCGTGTATTTAGCAGTGATTATTATATTATTATAATAAACTGAATGTAGAGTGGTAAGTAAAACGTGATTGATAAAATATGTGTTGTATTTGAAATTCTTAAGAAGTATGAATAATTAGCTATGTATCTCGCATGTATATACACAATACATTGTAACACTATGATAAGCGTTGTACCTCTGTGGATGCTGCAATGGTGACCGGAGGCAGCAAGGAGCAGCAACCCCGGTGGTTGGGTTGCTTGAGTTAGTGCTCGACCGGCAGATAGATTCTCCACTCTGCAGTGGTCGGCGGCAGGCGGACTCGACCGACGAGCAATTGCGGTCTCTTTTTATGTTTCCGGTCCACCGGAAATTCCGCTCGGCTACCGACCGATATATCTACGTGCAGTTGCAGATTAACTTCCTGTTTCCGGCTACCAAAGTCCATGCTTTAATGACCCGATTTTTACGAATTTATGATTCTGTATACCCAGTGGTACGTAGCTGACCGGGAGCTACCATCACCATCGCTACTACAACTACTATTCGTTGTCTTTCTCATTCCATGCTATCTTCCCTTTTAATCTACTTGAAATCACGATCCAACGGAGATTTTAATGGCTTGGCTGGAAAAAATTCAATGTATTCTTTATTCCCAATTTATTCGCTAATAAAATATAGTAGATACATAAAGCTTTAATTGAGATACGAGTACACTAAAAAGAATGTAATTCATTTTAATAGTTGATTGATAGTTTGTCGGTAGTATATGAAACGAATTCAGACCATAGAAACGACAATGGAAATATTGCATTTTATTGTAGGTATATTTGTCAATTGTTTTGACAATTTGAATTTAACCAAGTTATTGATATTGTTTTTGCAATCAGATAATTCTCTTCCTTTCTTTTATAACAAATTTTGGTTAGTACTTGTTCATGAATATCTAGTCTAATTAAATATATTTTACATGCTAATATACGTAATATGGCCATCAAAGTATCTATCCACATACGTAGAGAAGGCAATTGATAGAGAATATTAAAAAACAATGTAATTTCTCAACTGTTTTTATGTACACTGCGTAATTCGGCTGGAAAAACGTATACAAAGCAATGTCGTAAATGATTTTACAACACGCCCAAACGGACGTAACAAGATTGGCCGTTGTCGGTTCGCGTCCCGGCTGCACGCATTCCGCATTTCGCTCTGTCGGTAACAACGGCCGTGAGTTTCGGGCTGCCCATTCGCCTGCGGGGGCCTCACTCAACAATCGGCCAAGCGAATTGTTAAACATCACGTACGCGACCGATCACTGCCGAATTCGGAGATGTGTCTGGACTACAGCCGGAGGCTGGACGCACGGTCACCGCACCCACATACACACTCATTACCTAATGCAAATTGCCTCATAATGCAATCAGTGGTAATTAATGTACTTATACCTGAAATTCCAGTAGGCAGACTACGTTAATTATTGAATCTCTCATATGTACGTACACTAATATACACACATACACACATTATGTTACGTTACGTTACGTTACGTTACGTTAGCTTTATATGGATATATGTGACTGTATATGTATTGTACATATGTACATATATGTGTTTACCAAACACAATGCATGGATCAAAATTAGTTGCCACTGATTGGTACTGTTTTGTGCTTTAATAGTTAATTGCTACGCGAGTACACCTACCTTACCATCTGATGATGATGTACTACTCAGCTAGCCTAAGGGTACGTTATTTTTCATCATAACTTGGAATCGCATACGTTGGCTTAATTCAAGTTTCTCTTCGGATCCATACACATGATTACACGTAAACTAACTGGAATCCTACATAATCTATGAACAATATCAGCTTTATTTGCGGGAATTCAATATAAGGATTATTTGATAACAGTATTTGTGGGTGGAATGTTAGTAATTTGGTAAATGTAATACTTGATGTTGTGTTCTATTTTTAAACGATGATATCGTTTATTTGCCTACGTAGCCACATCGGTCCAGTCCTATAAAAATCCTTAATTACATATGCATTTCTTCACGCTATAATCCCATGTAAATGAGGTTCTATCAATAAATCTTGTTATACAAGCTCTTTTATTGTTCACACATCGAATATTTCGTTCCTAACAAACATTCACATACCAGGCTACTTCTTATACCCTCTCATCCGTGGATCCTCAAGTTTCACTAGTAGTATTTCAATCAGTGAAATATATCTCTGTTTTAAGCTAAATGTACACTATCAGAAAATGTTTTATACATGTATACTTTTAATTTAGAATAATGAAATAACTGATTACGAGACTTTGACAAAGAAACACATTTTGTGGTCTGAATACGTATTTGCAATTGTATTATATGTATGTATGTTATCAGAAATAAAAACAAAAACGGGTTATTCCTTAGAGATTTGAAAGTTTGTGAAATATACGCTCTAACTATACGGAAAATTAAAGTCACTGTGAACCAATTATATAATTTTCTATTGAAAATATTTCCTCTTGACTTATATGTACGTAAGCATCCTAATGTCAGTTAGTATGTCTCATGTACATATTTATAATTTTTATTATGTAACGGCATACTAATACACCTGCACTAAACCTCATTTAGCCAACAATCTTCTTTGGTATTCCTATGTATTTTATTTAAAAATCCATATTGTAATATGACGTGTATTATTTACTGTCAATAAACCATGACCGTGTAGTAATTATAAAATTAAAATGTGTCATAAAATCAATCAACAAACCGGTTCCATCATATGCTCATTTAAATATATCTCCATATAAGCACAATATTGTTTACTTACTTATTATTATCGCAAAGAGTAATTTTTTTATTCTAATAATAGAGTTTATTTATTTTATTCTTAATAACGGATTCTTGATCTATTTAAAATGGTAAATGCGGAAAGCATGGATTGGAATTGTACAATTTAACTTAACTTTAAAATATATTTAATTTATTATGAAAGCTATTAAATTAATACGTATGAGGGAAAATAAATATAAAAACTATCCATATTTGTATATAGTTTAGATTTCACAATAAACGAAACATTTTCATTCTTAGGACTGCTAACATTCATCAATAAAATTTACTACGTCAGATAATGAATATAATCTATTTAAAACTGTGTACACAAGGATACTTCAGTATTTTAAATCATGCACACTGATTACTGCTCTTGAATAAACAGACATTGATCCGTACGGTATAACTTGCATTATTTTACATTTGAGGCAAAATGTTCCGTATCACATAGGTACGTATAATTCCTTGATAACTGTGCAGTAGAATTGTAAACAGCCAATAACTAGGTTCGTAATTACTGGTTTTATTGTCGTACCTCACACACTACAGCACGTAGCCGATAAGATATTGGCTTAGTTCATTCTCCTTTCAGTCCTACGGTTGATACGGTCTGATAAGATGCCGGTACAACATTTCACTCAATGCACTATACTCCTTGTATCGATTACAATAAACTATTCAGTTTATTGTATGTATATATTAACTTTTTGTTTCTTTATAATATATGACTATCTACGTTGTTATATTAATGGGAAAATAATATCAGTATTTGCATTTCACATTTTATTTTGAATTTAACCTAAATCTTTAGAAAGACGTACATCCAGAAGACATTGCATAAAATTGATAATAAATAAAACATTTCCTTCGCAACTAATATGCATAAGGACACTAAGAATACAAACATACGAAGTAGCTAATTTTATTCGCTTAAATCGAATTCTAATAGAATCAATACCATTTCTGTAGGATGCAAATTTATTTGCTTATTGATATTTTGTTTTTAGAACAAAATCTAATGCATTTTTCTAAGAGTAATGTAGAATAAATAGGTATTCTGAATTAGTGCAGGTAAAATAGCAAAGTGATTACTGGTAGTCATAGCATAGTGTCATCATCGTCATTCTATCATGAAATCATCAGCGGTGACTGTGTGGGTGGCTCCGACTGCTGAAACCAATCCCCCAATTGTAGGACGACCGCTACGCCAAATCGGATGTTACGGGTACTAATTAGAGGAAACCGAGTTTCACTTGTCACCGTTCGCATGGCAACAACATCGTTATAAATACTGCCTTCAATGGATGATTATGTCGTTATGGGCGACTCGTTGTATGCCTTTGTAAGTTACTAAATGCGATTGTGAACCTTACGTTCATGCAGGGTTCTACAATCGGATCGACTACACTGAGAATATTTTCTCTTGATGAACTTTATGGACGAAGAACGTGATGTTGCCAACACTTTATTAGCTCGTGTGAAAATTTGTTTTCTACTCTTACTTCACTAATAACATCTTAAGGCGATCTAAATTATTTGGTTAAATCCCTGTTTTTATGTGACACATGTACCAATTTATAGAGGAAGTATTTGTTACCCAGCAGCAGTAAATAAATGCTTTAAATGTATGTTTAAAATACATATTATAAAACTATGTATACTAAAATCTGTCTAGTATTATTAATGTTATTTAACAAGTAAGCAACGTGGTTTCATTTCGTATGACTATATATTCAAATATTCTGGTGCTATATAAACATGACTGAATATTCGATAAATGTAGTATCAGATGTGTGTAAATGTTTCTTCTAATTATTCTCATCTTAACATACCATTCAAAGAATCACGAACTTTCGAACAAGTTTTTATCAAACATATCTATAAATGGTTAGATACAACATATTTACTCCTTACACATTTACTGATTATTATCCACAAGCTAAATATTTTCAAAAACTAAAAAACTCTGACAAGTTAATCAAGCCAAAGATGAGTCAGCAGTCCCGAACATGCTTCCCGAATTTGACCTAATGAAGCGTTAGTTTACACTTGTGCGTGACGATGTTGTTTCAGAGAGTTGAATTCTTCAAATATCACCCGAACAACCTACACGCCAACGAGAAAACAACCTTTTCCAGAAATTAATTTTGTCATAAACAACAGCGAAATATGTATTTCTGTTTCCGTTCATGCCAAATGCATACATATTTCATATTCATTTACAAATGGCGGTTATTTATAACGACGCTTGGATGTGTTTTACACTTGTGACGTACTTTATTATATGAATATATATATTGTTTTTTTGTCCACGTGCTTAGGCTTATAAAAACTTGTCACGCTTACTTGACATTTTGTAAATCATATTATCCAGCTACCTGTTTTTATATTTGGTAAATGAGTAAATTTTTCCACCATCACAACGTTGCGGTTCTGAAATTGTCCGGAATTAATAATAGTCAGTATTATATATTTAAAAACTACCTTGTCATAGTTTAAAACGATTGTTAATCCCTTCTAAATATTTTCAAATTAATTATGTTATTAAAATGGTAATTTATGGGTGTTTTTGTTAAGGTACTTGAAAATTACAAGAAGACAATACTTATATTAATTATAAGATTCTTGTTTACTAACAGAAATGATTTTAATAACACTACTTACTGAAGCATAATTTTAGAATTACTAATATATTTGTATTATTCAGAAGATAAATGAATAATTATAAGGATAATACAAAAAATCCTAGAATAATTAATTATATTGATCCAATTTATTTTCTTTATTTATCAGCCTACATTTATAACATTAATCAAACATATTTTGTTCATTATTATTATTATTCTATATTTATTTGAAGAGGTTAAGAACAAGTTTGGACAAGTATTAAATCTTCATTTATTAAATTGGATCAATTAATGTGTATGTATATCTTAGGTCTATAATTTTATTACGATTTTTAAGTAGCATCAGAATTGAATATCAACCATAATAGCGTATTCTATTTAAAGAAACAAAATACTGTGTCTACATATTATATTCTCGAAATATAACTGAAACATTGCTTAAACCTTTACCATAAATAGAAGCTATGCGGTTCTAATTTTTTACAGTCTATTATTAATAACTACATGCGCAACAGGCCTTAGACCCATTAGTTTGGACATTCAGACAAGTCACCTGGGATAGAGTCACGTAATCTAATGAGTGTTGGTTTTAGGTGGTCTCCTGTAATGTCCATTAGATTTACAGTTTGTCACACTGCACGGCGGGTTGCAGTCAATAGTCCGCTGCACTCTCGCTACAATGCGGCAAAGCAACTATTAAGTAATTCAGGTAGCATGTCATACTTTTTTATCGCCATATGTTAAATGTACTGACATAAAATATAGGTATAGTATTATCAATATTGTAATAAATTTAAAATGTCCCATGGAGATATTCTCGTAATGTTTTATATTTTGCCATAAGTTAGTATGTAAATAAGATATTAATGGATTCTGAATTCGGCAAAGCACTATATTAGTTTATATAAATGTCATTAACTACACAGTTTTAAATTTCACATGTTATAAAGCTGTTCTAAAATATAACTTTGACAGCCAAATGTTTGTTTTGAACATGGAAGACATATATTTTCTTTGAACATTTCTACTTATGTCTCATTAATGTTTAGTGCAAGTCTGTAGGTAACTTTGACATTTCGACAATTCAGTTATCATAATTAGACATATGTTTACTTTAATGAATAAAATAATAACATATGTTTGATTGTAGATAATGCTACAAAATGGGATTTTAATACGTTACATATTTAATGTCATCCAGATTACCATTTACCGCACTGGGCACGAAGTTAATTAAATATATACGTATTAGAGAAATATGTTGTGTGGCGTCAGTTAGAGTAAACATCACCTTAACGGAACGTTTCTGAACTTTTTACTTGATAATAAAAAAAGGAAATCCCGCTAATAAGGCGTTCATTTTTCTTAACAACAATAATTAATTATGCGTTACTAAAAACAAGTTATGGCTTTTAACTCACATTCGCCGCGTCTTTACGGTTCCTCAGCTGAAAAAAAATCTTTAACGCGCGCTGTTCTTCATACACCATCTGTACAACAAGCAATCGAGCTCTGAAATCGTGCAACGTGAAGTGTTCGTGTACAGCAAGTACATACATACATACAGGTATATATGATGTATGTATCTGTATGAGTGTAAAAACTACTGCAATATGCAAAGTCAGCGTTATTAACGAGGTGTGCAGTACGGCGCGGTCACCTAACCTGGCCGTGACTACTATGTTAAACACACATACACACGTTCACTCACATAGGTACGTACAGTGAGGCAGAGTTATACTCTTTCCATAAACCTCAGATTCATACATATCGCACACATACGATTTATTGCAACTTTTTATTTAATGCAACAAAATACTTCAAATTAATCAACTAGAAAATTTCAATAGTTCAACCATCACACATTTAGACTAGAACAAAAAAAATTATTCAATAATAGTGCCAGAACTTTTTGTTATGTGAGTTGCCAAAGTTGTAAGAATCAGGTCATTACAGTAATCTCGTTACAAATATGAATTATGTAAGCATAGTACGGGATATTTTAAATATTTTTCCTTGATACCTCCTCAGTACATCCCTGATAGAAACTTCTATGCTGGATGCTATACAGTGCAGAACATATGTTCCTAGCAGTAAGTCTTGGCATTACGAATTTGTCACCTTATCTTACGACCACGTTCAACATAACTTCTATCACTTTGCTATTACATGTGAATTTCTGCACAACTGGAATTCAGTTTGCACGTGAAAACCTAAAATTCCACACATTATCATCGCTACGGATTATAAATATTTAGTTTGACCACCTTCTCATTTATACAGAAGTGCATCATATAGCATATGTGCTACAGTAAAAAATCATTCTGTTTTGATTTAATAACTTGTTAAATTACTTGTACGGATTTACTCGCACGTAAATCATGTCACATTAAGCGTACTTTATAATCATTTTCCTGCCGCTACCTTGCACAGATTCATATTTTACAGAACGTAATTTACTAACGGCCCCTATGTATATGCACATTTTATGAGCGCCCATTAGAAATTACTCGCCCATGAGCGGGTATTAATAGCGAAAAAACCTACACGAACTGTTGCGCGAACATCAGCCGTGCATCGTGGTCATGTCGTTAAACCAAAAAGGACATCGTTGCTACATCATTCAATCTACTACTACTGTTCACAAACTAAATTATTAACAGTGTAAATGTATTAGCTATTATACACTAACACTTGCACTGAAATAATTATATATTTAACAACTGTAGAAAGCAGTACAATATAATCCTCCTATTTTACAAGTTTTTTTTACCTACAATTATTGAAGTTTCATTTTCTAATGATGCAGGATCTGGGGAAACAGCTGTACACCGTGCAGTGAAATGGTAACTGTAGTTTACCATTAATTTCTCTGATTATCATTAACGTACGGTTCATTTTGAGTCGATGTGAGGAGCCACACTACACTACTACACCACACCACGGGTAATATATTAATCCGTGTCCGTATCAAGTAGTTTTCGATTTCCGCGGCAAGCACAGGGCGCGAGATCTCCCGCGGTGGGCCGATGTAATTATCGGCGGCCCAGTGATTGACGATGCCTTGCCGGCCGAGTCGAATCAAAGAATCATACCCCCTGGCCGGCCACTCATTTGTATCGGCGACTTGCGCCGAACATGGTCAACATAAATATTTAAATATATTGACGATAAACAAGTCCAGTCATTGTCCATCATAACATAACATACTTGTTTCACTAATTCTATATATTCTTTTCTGCTTTACATCCTGGTGTAAAAGAACATTTATATACACAAATTAATTCTGGTTCTACTCTGTAAGGACGGATAGTGTCAGTTTTGATAACATTTCTATTCACTTTCCATTTTGAAATAAATTGATATACGCATCAGAAATGACACATATGAATGATATATTGCTTAAAACTTTCAATCTGATTAAAATTAAAAGTACTCTCTATTGTTTATTGAATCTGTCCAATGAGACGTAACAGTGTCAAACAAAATTGTTTTACATCATAATATTGTGAAAGAATGTATGTTTGTCTCTGTACAGATGTTATTATAATATTTGCTTGCAATTACCACATTACATACCACCACCATTTCGGTGAACGAGCGCTAGGTGCTGGTGAGTTCAGCAACATAACTTGTGGAGTTGCTTTCACGCAGTGAACGAGGCCGGTCAGTGCATGACTGTGCTGTTTCGGTGCGATCTTCCTTTTTACGGCATCAATTAAAAGTGAGCCGATCACACCATCAGTGCAAGACAGCTGGGATATGTTACCGGGGCGTCTGACAGGTGACTTGCCTGTTTGCCACATCGGCGCACATGGCGCTACGGTCGTCGATTTCTTCACGGTCTCCTTGCTTATCATTTACCCGTTATTATCTATTAGCGTTGGCATCCTTACATTTTCCTATTTTTAATTTGTTAATTGACAAATTATAGGTTGCACTAACAGTATACTAAGCTTTATATAATTCGATTTTATCGCACTTATATTAAAGATTTTTTTCCGAATCAGATTCTAAGCATGATGTGTATATTTTAACTTGTGTTATTATTTTTCAATATTTGTATTTCAGTATCTTGACAATATGTCAATTACGTATTGAGAACACGAGATGGCGGTCACATCACCAATCCGAAACATCATATAATATTCCGTTGTGTGTGTGACAATTTCGAAGGGCCGATAAGGACGCGGTATGACAATGCACCGCGAGGGCTGAGAATGACACGGAGAAGGCCCTTTTGTGCCGGCGTCTTTTGTAGCGTCGGGCGACGCTCGTATCGATTACGCTGACATCTGTGCATTGTGAGTGGAAACAAAACTGCCGGCGCTCGCGATTGTAAATTTGCTTTCAATTGAGAGGCAGTTATTTAATGAGCTAATTTTTATTCGACAGAGTGTTTGTTGTCCCTGGCATTCGTATGAAAACGGATACTTGTTGAAACGCCAGTGTTGCGCGGTGCTATTCTTCAGTTTGTCTTATTGTTTTTTTACCGACGAATCAATAATTCGTATTACCGGAATTGTGTCATTCGTATACGAGTAGATTCAATAACGACTTACACCGTACATTTATCTACACATCTATTGTGCAATTAGGGTTATTTTACATGAAATTAATACATCCAAAATTAGGTATTTCATGTTATTGATATGATTATTGTGCTATAAGAGTTTCATTGATTTCTAACAACTATTATATACAATTAGTAATTTTACAATTGACATAATCTTTGCAAATGGTAACAGGTTAATTTTGTACTAATCAATTATTACTAGCTATTTCAAAATGAATAAAAATAAGTTTAATTACATCTTACCTACCGTTTTATGGTTAGCCTTTACATACTGACATTATAAACTGTGAATGATGAAACAATACAGGGTTCTTACTATTTCTGTAAACCAACAGTTACATTAGTTAACTATGTTTAATCATTTAAATACATTCTTTGGAATACTATTTGTTTTAGATGAAATGTAAATTAATTTTATGTTAAGAATATGATGTTACTATTTATATTTTTCGTCGTACACTGATCATTTGTACAAATCTATTTTCAGATATTATGAGGACAACATGCTTGGTTGTGCTTCGGAAAGTTTTAGTTCACGTGGTATCCGTTGGGACGCACGTGGCGGGCACGTACGGCCGCCGCGACGCCCAGCGCCCGTACGTACTTTGTTTTAGCTCATTGGACGCCGACGGGAGCCGCATTCTCGAATCAATACGCGATATGTACCCGCGACCAATCCCTAGTCCCTGCCGAGTGCCTGCCTTCTTTTGTCTTTTCGTCGAGAACAATGGAGGAGCGATCGTTTTCTTTCTCTCGCTGTCCTTTGTTTTTACTACTTTTGTTTTCTTTCTTTATACTCTTTTTTTCTCCTCTCTCACACTGTTGTACTTTTGTGTACGCTCGTACGTTACGTTATTCTGTTGTTGTGTGTTTACGTGTGTAAACACCGTGTTTATCTGATGGATTTGTTTACGGTGATATGGATTTTGAGCAGTGCTTGATTTATTTTTTTAACTTTCTTTTTATGTAAGAGATAAGTTTGTTTATAGACATGAACTGATTGATATTGTGATTGTTTATTACGGTACATAGCACTAACACCGACTGTATTAATATATTTTTTATATTGTCCTAATGGATTTTATATGACTACCTGATTTACATAAGAATATTATCGAATATAGAACCAGTGAGTACATTCAATATTATTTCTTTTTTACTTTCAGTGTTATGACCTGAATGTCGCTAGCTATGTATGAAACAAAATTAACCATAATATACGTAGATCCAGATATAAAGAAATATATTCAATTTCTATTTTGTTATGTTTGTAGTCTATATTATTATTTGAATATATTGTATTTTAAATATGAATTATATTTAAAGAAATTAGCTAATTGCATAATGACTATGAACTTGTTTGCAAAATTTCCATTGTTATTAATTGAAACATGTCAGAATGCATCCATGTGTGGAATGTAGAATGACGGAATGCTATTGTTCGATCTGGTGTAAAGTAAACAATAAATTAAGTTACGTATATAGGTACTTGTTACAACTCGCCCGTTGTTACATGTTGTACGTATTCATTAAGTGCACAAGTGTTCTAAACGTTCACGATTTGTCATTCCCTTCGAGAGCAGTCGATGTAAATATGTTGACAACATGTCGACTGCTCGGGAAGGGCTCGTCCCTAATTATTTAGGGAATTGGTTTCGTCTCGGGGAATATTTTTTAGGGATGGAAGCAGCACTGGTTTAATTGGAACGGTGGATCACGGTAAAAAGAGGATGTCATTTCGTGAACCGCAAAAATGAGGCTATCCCTGGGGGAGTATGTGCGCTCGCTATAGATCTACCGCTTCGATATAATCATGCCAAAGAATCAATGCCACTCGCTATGTTACATGAACGTTCGTATATAGGAGAAGTTGTAACAAAAAATCGACAGATGATAAAATCATAATGTAACTATAATAACTTATGACAAGGTACATATACAAATTATTTTTTATTTGTTTTTTTAATCAATATAGGTGGTCACATGTTTCAAATATTGTCCTGAATCAGTTTAAATAGAAACTTAAAAAATTATTTATTCATTTTAGTTCTTATTGTTCCTATTTTACCGTAAGCAGTGAAAATATATTTTGCAGTTATTTATATTTTCTACAAGTGTAGAATTTTAAAATTACCATTATGTTGAATAATTTTGCAGTCTCATTGTTTTTATATTGATTTTGCAATGCAATAGTTTAACTTTTGCTAGTGGTAGAACCATTTCAGCCAAGTTATTACTGCGTTAACTAATCTTTGTAAATCCGCACTTGTACGATAAGACTTCAACAGTATCAGTCAGAATCCATACAATTGCTTTGCCAGTCAAATATGAAAATGAAAGTGAACTTCAATGAAATGCACACATACATTGTTTTACTAAAAGCTCTATTTTCAACTTGTTTCATATTGTTTCAAAGTGAAACTGTGCCGTATTAAACTGTGAACTACATACAAATATGTATATGTATTCATGTTAAATGGTAAATAAGTACATTATTTAAAAGTTTATTTGAAAATTACATATATTATATTAGCGATTGACTCAAGTGTTAGGTTATTCAAATGAAAGTATAGCTATATAAATAGTAAAGATGAAAAATAAAACGAAAAACATGTTGTTGTTTTATATGAAATGTATGGATTTATTTCTCATATTTATTCAATTCGTTCTAATGCATATACAATATTTTTGGTTGATCCTGAACAGAGCAAATATACACATTTTCCTTCTGTATTAATAGTGAATGTATGGAAGTGAGTAAACTGCTGTTCCTTCTTCGTAAAACAGGAAATAATATTTCAATTATGCTTTTGCAGAAATATAAACTTTCCTTGGCACTCCTAACTTGAAGATTTTTCACGTATTTTAATTTTATTTATTATTAATACACGTAATCAATGTTGACTGTGAAATATAGTAACCCCCCATTAACAAAACACTTTCGAAAATGATTTTTTTCTCTTTTCTTAATACTTGTACGTACGCTGTGGCCACAGTAACAGGTATGCGATACTGGTGTTGTAGTGCTGCTATGCACGGCGTGCGTTGAGCCGCTTCGCTTGCATGAAACCCCCCATCGTGCAGGACTTATCTAAGTAAAATATCTGTGCTTTATTTATGTGTTTTCTGTTAAATATTTGTCACAGTCTCACTCCTGTGTTTTATATATGTTAGTACGAGAACCTGCCACTGTTTTACACCGGACGCTGCGGGCGGTACAGTCGGACAAATCACATCCACAACATAATTGTTACAAATGGTTTTCGGTTGTGATTTTGCTTATCTCTACGTTTTTGCCATTTGTATAAAATGAAATATGCTGTTTTACCGACAAAAAATAATTGGATTCATAACTGTAGTTGATACACGGAGATTGGTAAAATATACATATGTACATAAAGATACAATGTCAATACATATTTCCTACCGAAGCTATATTTCATTTATTAATATAAAAAATATATTTAAATTGCGTTAGTAAAAAAATAATTTATTTACTCTGTTGATTTAAATAGTAATATTCGTATTAATTATTCTATGCATTAAGCTAGGTTATACATTAAATTGGACATGAAAAATGCACCACATTCCTCTGATAGTTTACAATAGATATTCAATTAATTTAAATGATGAGGTGCAATTTAATTAGCGTCATTGATATGATTATATTTCAGTCATTGACTATGCAAGTTAATTGGTTTTAGCTGTTTGCTATATGAATAAATAAATATTTTTCATTCAGTGCACAATGCAAAAATTTATTTTTTTATATTTATACATTCTAATATCTGCTATTTTAGTTATAAACTTTATTTTCCTAATAATATAAATCTAAGCATCAAAAATATACGTTTATACGAGGTGAAATACGTAATTTTAACTAAATTATATTGCGTAAAATATATTTGCAATTTATTTTATGGCGACTATTTTACTTGATGATGTGTTCACTAAATTTTCAACTCTGTTATGAATTTATTTCATTTCCTACTTGTAACGGCACAACAGTGTCGAATACTTGTCTGGTCGACTGTCCCCGTTTGGTGTATATTAATGTATGTACCGCACACGTTTTTAACTTTTTATATTATTCATTTTTTACACATTTATTTTCTTTATTTGGTATTTAAATTATGTAACTGCCCACAGGTACGTGGTCACCCACGACGAATATTTTTTCTCGCAAATAGTCGATAATTTAACAGGACGTTAATGAAACACGGAAATTCATAAAACTGTATAATTATTGATTGTTGTATTCCAAACAGAAGCGATGTTTCCACATGCTGTTTTGTTGTTGTTGTACTGATTTCATATTTGTACTGGTCCGTTCTGTTCTCGTTGTTCAATTAACAATTTCACGTATATAGGAAATATCGTTTTAGGCTATCATTTAACCCGACCAATAATAATACTTTTCGTTTTACATCACATAATAAAATCGTATGTCCATTATTATAATGTGTACATTGTATTGATGACAGAATGTAATTAAATCAATAGTTAATCATTTAACTATTTGCAATAAAATGTTGTTATTATTTTGGAATATGTACTTTGGCAAATTTTATGTAATAACTATTAACAATGTGTAACATTGTTAATAGTTATTTGTTAACAGAAATTCTTTCAGTTTAATTTTGTTTTCTACTAAACCTACGCTTTAATGGCTTAATAGTCCGCTTTGAGAATAATTAAAGGAATCTTAGTCCATGATCTGCAATAAATGTATATCTTAAATTCACATCATGTAAATTGAAATTGACTCTATCTTAATTACCAACATTAAACTGCAAACGTTGTATTCAAAAATATCAATACCGCAATCAGCACACTTGTACAGTCTTTATCACAAATACCTGTGTAAAACTACGCAATAACTCCACGAGATTTTCTCGTAATTATTACAATGTTAGTTTATGACTGTATACAGCGCAGCGCAAGACATAGTGTAGAAAAATAATCGTATTTAAATAAGTTGTCGGTATAATGTACAACAACTTGTAAATGAAAAGAACGATTGACCGGAGCCGTAGATCATGTATGCAGCAGGTATTGGTTGTGCTCGTGTTGATGGTGTCAGAGGCCCGGGTGTGCAGCGACCATCCGACCGGCCGGACTCGACTCGACATGTTCTTCACCTCACGAGGTGTCGGTGCTCGCGCCCGCCTCTTTGGCTGAGCCGCCGCGAGCCCGTCATTAGACTATGAGTCAGCAGGCATCACTGCGTTCCTATGTTTCCGACTGTCAAACCATCGAAATGTTTGATGTTAGATTAATGTTTAAACGATATTGGTTTGTTTCAAGTCCCGTCCGCTTGCGGTCGATCGCTTTTGTTTGACTCAGCACTTCTTTCTAACGCTCGTGCACACTGTATCGTGCGCGAGATATTTTCACACGTCAAATGTTTTCAGCTTGCCGCTAATGATTTCGAACATATATACATACACATGTGGGTTTCAGTTAGAAATGGATGGACACTTCTCGACAAATAATACTTGGCAAAATTATGAATTCTTAAAAACTGGTTCACTCCTGTGTTCAACGAACCGCAATAATCGTTGATGCCAAAATTCTAAATACAATAGTCTTATGTTATGTAACGTAATTAAACATAACTATGTGTATTTGTCACATTTAGAGGAATATAAAAATCTATATATGTGTGAAAATTAATAATTTTTTTTTCTCTTTGAACTAGTATATTTTAGCAGTAATTTCGAGTTCGTTTATTGCTGTACGACGGTCATTACAAAATCAAGTAAGACCATTAAGAATTCAAATAAAAAGTTTTTACTGACACGGAAATTGTATTTTATTTTTATCACGTTTTAATGATTCCGAGAGACGTACAAGTTTTATAAACGACAGCGCAGTTCCTTTTTTGGCATCGTACTGATCGCTGCGGATTGCAGCCGTCGTGCTAGTTGTGCTGGCACTACTAGTCGTCATACTAGTAGACGTGGATGGAAATACTAGATCCGACTAGAGGTACTTATGCTGGTACATTGTCATGTGGAGTACGCTCTCTCGTTGGCTGCCGTGTGCACGCCTCTAACTGCGTTTTGGGAACTAATTAATTACTGTGATTAATCAGAAAACTTCTCGTAATTAGAAAGTTTCTTGGCAAAATTAAAATGGCGCCCAGTCTTTGCTGTAACGCTGGCAGAATCGTGACCGCTTTTTATAACGAGCGGCAAATGCTATTTGTTCAGTGCATCCGTAGAAATTATTACATCAGCCTCAGTATAAAGTGGAACATTCATGAATTTGTAACAATATCTGCAGCTTAACAAGAATAAGGAACATGCACACATTTTCATTTTTTTTATTTCACTTTTACTCGATGTATATATTAAATTTATTGCATAATATGCAAAAACAAATTTTTTAAAATTCAACAAATAGCTATAATTACAATTTGAAAATCGCAAATTTCAAATAAAAATGACGTCATCGAAAACAGAGATGACGTCGGCTACTTAATACCTAAGCCTAGGTTGCTGTACTACTATACCAACCGAGAGCGAGCAACTCGCCACGTGCTTGTTAACCTATTGCACTGTATAGGTTACAACTTGAATTTCTATAATTATAAATCATAATAGCGAAAAAAAGTTCCAAATAATAAGTGGTGTTTGTAAAAGAGTGTAAAACTACGTCCATATTAGCGACTGTCACGTTCAAAAACAGTAATGGCTGACATAGAATGACAGTTTCCAACGATGTATGTGCAATATTCTTTGTTGTGTGTGTGTGAGAACAGCTGTCTGTCCTTATCTACGCAAGGTCTCTCTTTGTCAACCTCAAGTATGTGACGTCAGAGGCGTTTTCGCGCGAGTTTAACTGATCAAAATTTCAACAATGTTTTTCTCCATAAATATAGTGAATTAAAGTAAAATAAAAATTACGGAATATACATACATTCAAAAAAAATACTACAAAAAATGTACAAGTTCCCATTATATTCACTATAATTATATTATTATTAATAACATAGTGAATTGTGTTAAAGATCTAAACAATGTTGTTTATATAAACGTCAGCACAATATAAATTAACATATAATGAATACGTAATACTTCTATGTATCACCCAGGTATATTTTTAATGATTTTATCATGATTTGTGTAGGTGTTATACACGGAGGAAATACATATTTCATTATTTATGTTCAGTAACATTTCATTACATGTTATGCGAGTATATTTTATATTACTATATAAACCAAAGATATATTTTTACAAATGTTGAATGACTGCTTTTTTACGTTAAATGTTATAATCTTTTGAAGTATGATACATTGTATCGTAAACTTGTTTTGCAACAAAGAATGAAAATATTGAATTTTGTTCATTTGTATCTCATGTACGTATACATATTTCAGTGTTTGTCAGTATAAAGTAAAGCGAGCATGATGATTTTGACTGAAGTGAATTCCGCTCAGAGGACACGGTGACCCGTACTAAGCTGTCCCTATAAACTCATTAATTAAGGTGAAGCTTTGACGAAGTTTGGTCTGTGAATAGAGGAACGCCCTTGCAGGCATTCGCAGCGACGACTGCTGTCTTTCCTGTCTGGTAATTATGGAAAAATATGACTTATAATCTCCTCCAGTCACCGTCTCGCCTCGCACCATCGCGCCACATAACTTTCTGCACAAATTTTCTAAAATAATCGCGACTGATTATTAATATTTTATTCGAATAGCAAAATTACGACCTGCGAATTAATTCACTTGTTTTTTTACGGTCGTTTTACTTTTATTCTCAAAATCAATTCCTTCAATTTTGTTCTTTTCGTATTTAATATTCTAATTGGATAAATGTTCCATCTGAAGAGTGACTTTTTATTACTAATCATTATTTAATAGATTTTTTTTATTATTTTTAACATTAACTAATAGCCAAATTTAATAGTCATAGACGTTAATTACAGAAATTCTTATTGAGTAAATTATTACATATAAATGATAAATAGAAATAAATCAGTCTCTGTATTTTATCCGTGCCGTGTGTATTGAAATTCACGGGAAATCTTTAGTGTAGCAGGCTCCCATACACTGAGAACGGTTGAGGCATTGAACATTTAGCAATAACCCAAACAAAAGAGGGTCTTAATTGAGGAAACATTACTTAACAAGTAATATGATTATCATGTAAACACATCAGAGTACGGCTGTTGCCAGGAGCCCGCCTCAAATTAGTTCGCGTACTTTAAATGTACAAGTGGCTTATGGAGTTTCTCTTATGAATATATGATTAGCCATTATCACTGGAGTAATTTCAATTACTTAGGAACTTGCTAACGTACAATGAATTGTGCGCGAACAGTTAGTCGTGTTCGCATTTACATCGAAATTTCTAACAAGTCTGCAATACTTACATGTCGCACCTACATCATGTAATAATATTAAACTCTTGCCATACACAAGTATTATTTCTTAACAATACGTATTTCACTAATAGAACATTTTTAACAAGAAACTGCAAATCTTGATTTGTATTGTATAGTATATGGTAAAATTTTATTATATGAATGAGAAATTTCTTTTATTCTCAATCAATACTTTCACAATATTTATGTTATTTCTCTCGCAAGCAAATTCTTAAGCAAAATTCGGTCAGAATGTTTACCGAGTGCAACTTGTTCTTACTGGACAATTACTACCGCGCACATGTCATGCAGTAAGATTGCCCTGCAAGTACTGCATGTTAGTAGAATATTCTCATGTCTGGCTTATTCTCTCATTTGCAAGATAGATAAATAAATCTCAATAATTCAATTATGTGGAACGTACATATGATACGTCATTTCGTAACGAAAATATTGCGCTCTGAGAAAAGCAGTAAGTAAATAAATTATAAAAATGTTAATACCAGGTTCCCTGTGTACTATGATGGGGATAAATGAAATCAGAATTAATATCCACGTATTTGATACGGGCTGCAAAGTGCTTGGCTCCCTGAAGGACCATGTCGTAATGAATAAAACAGCGTCGAGGGGGTGAATCGGTAGTTACAAGGGGGGCGTCGTACGGAGCAGGGTGCAAATATACGTTGGACAACCACACATGTCACTCTCGGTTTAACAGTTTTAAGTATCATTCTTGTGGTAGATTTATTCCAGCGACCCCCTATCTTTAATTTCGTGTACACTGTTAAATTTTACTGCCGGGATCTACTGGGCGGCGATTCAATGTAAGTATAAAGTATTAGATTCTCTGTGTGTGTATTTTCAAAAAGGGAAATGTACTAATCCAGATAAATAATATGGTGTGAATGCATGCATAGCCAGTGTGTATGTGTGTGGTTTGTTTGAGAGTTGAGAAAAGTAACATTCTGCGTAACAGTGTACACGGGAGCCTCGTTCACCCCGGGTCTGTAATCTCGCTGATTACATGTTACATTGTGTCCGCCTTGATCAAGGAGCCACAGCACGGCACACTGGAGGTTTTTTACGCGGGGGACATGTCATTGTTTCCCGGTATTACCGATTCGTCGAACCGGGTCATGAACGGACTCTACTGGATCGCGGACGTTTTGCGTCCTCGACTGATTAAACCCATACTGAATCCGAACTCGAGACCACTATTTACAACCCTAATCCCCCCGGCCTCTCTATAAATACCGATTAGAGGACGTTCTGTTAAATCGCGGTAATTCGTATTTATCCCGCACTGATTCACAACTCAAAGCGAATTGTTTGTTTTCATTAATTATATGTGTTTCTTTATAAATATATCAATCATTCACATTATGTTATTAATTGAAATTGTAAACCTTTTCTAGAGATATAGCAAATAATTTAAAAAAGGAATGGTAGACATTTTTAAAATAAGCTTTGTTTATATTTTTCTATTTCATCATGTCTATACTGCAGTATACTTTTCTAGAACTTTAAAAGAACCCTACTTTCCATCATAATGTGCAGTATCCGTATTTATTAATTTATTGCGATTTTCGCAAGCATTTTGAATTTTAAAATTTTTATTGCACAGTGTCAATGCCAGAGCGGAGCAATTAAAATATTAGATTGATCCATAACACTGGATTAAAGGACCTATGACCATTTTAAAGTATATTCACTGCTCTTTCTGTTCTGTTTTATTCGCGATCATTGATAATTTGATATATTTTATATTCAAAGTTCAGAATCTGTGAGGAGTACACTGCAATCGGCCTAAAATATCGACAAAATTTAGGGTAAAACAGACATTATCGAATGTAGATATGGTGCAACGTATTCATCTAGCGAAGTAAGTCTTGGACTTGAAGTTCCGAGGCCCTACTAATACTGTTGATGGTGACCAGATGAAGGAATAAAATGAATGTAATTTCAAGTACAGCGCTTCGAAAACTAGCGGAAAAGTTAATCGTAAAAAAAGGTTAGAAACATTACGCAATTTAGAATTCTAAATGATAAAAGTGATTTCAATGATTTTTATTTAATTTAAATATCTTTATTCTAAGCCGAGATATTTGATTTATTTAAAAACGCATAATTTTCTGGATAATCTAATGTTTTTGATTTTATGCCGATAACCGCAGACCAGTAGAAATTTCTGTTCGTTTTTTATCAGCGGTTTTGCAAAACGCGCTTTGTTGTTCGGCGAATTTTAACATATACCTAAGTGTACGCTGCACCACGTCACACAAGATAGGTCTGGTAAATTTTTTGAACAACAGACTATAACAAAAAATTTTGCACCGTGAGCGAGCAGGAGACGATATATTTAAATTATAGTCGAACGGGGGAAGACAAACAGGATGAGAAACGTCTATTACTGGAGAAAAATTCAAAAAATTCCTCCTCTTGAGCTCGTACTTAGTCCACCTAATGGATAATCCATCACTGTTGTTCTCATTATTCTTCAATCTTTAGTGAAGAATCAAGTCATTGCAGGGCCTAATTTGGGCAAACATTTCGAAGGGGTTTAGATAAAAAATATAAATTTTATCAGCAAAATGGAAAATATGTGACAATTTTGCTAGGGATTATGGCATTACACTTTATTGGCGGGGGGGGTTGTACCCCCCAAAACCGCTCAGATACGGCCCTGAGTCATCATAGTGTCCTATTCCCCATACTGGTGACATAGAGCACCGTGTGATTTTTCATATTTCATATAAAACACAAGAAATTCTGTTTATAATATTCTAGTTTTTGCACATAACCTTAGGCAGCATTGTGGTTCTCTAGTGA
The DNA here is from genome assembly GCA_022063505.1 of Calosoma granatense. Taxonomy (NCBI): domain Eukaryota; kingdom Metazoa; phylum Arthropoda; class Insecta; order Coleoptera; family Carabidae; genus Calosoma; species Calosoma granatense. Next base: position 1,832,341 of record JAGJTL010000069.1, on the reverse strand, counting down.
TTATTGGAAAAGCAATTGAGTAAAGCCACCACCAGCACTAAGTGGTGTATATGATGTTATGGTGATTGAAGTTAAATCAATATGACATGTGTGTGTGTGTGACGTCAGAGAAGGCACGTGAACAAATGAACTTGTGTGTATGGTGTGTATGTGCAGGGCAAGTGGCAGAGCCCACTTTGTGGTTTGTTGAACACGCGTCTTCACACAGGACTACACTTGGAGTTGTTAATTATAATAAGAAGAGCCGCGCGGTTAGCGGCTAAGACCATACGGAAACCGGCATTGACATTAACAATATGTCGTACTGCCGGCACGCGATCATCCCTTATGAACCGGACACTGGTAATTAACTACCGTGCACTAATTATCATACATGCACTCACATGTTACACTACTTACGACAGTGTATGTATCAGTGTATGTGTATTTAGGCATGCGTACACTTGTCTTTTAATTGCTCCAGTTATGTTTGAGTTTGTGACTAATTGTACGCCGATTATTTCAATTTTAGTCTCCGTAATTTGTGAGTATTAAAGGACAGTGTACAAAAAATATCTTTTTGAATACTTAAGTTTATATTTTGTAATTTCAGCAACAAAAATATACTTTCTACTATTTCATTGCAATATATTACTAATATTTTATAGATAGCATTTAATAATGTTTTGATCTAGAAACACATACCAGTTCCTAAAAATTTTCTTAGTATGTAAATTTACGTATTTCAAAATACGTATATTGCATTGAGGTATATATTATAATATAAAATATAAATCAGGT
>JAGJTL010000069.1:1811206-1831550 GCA_022063505.1 Calosoma granatense | reverse complement strand
AAAAATTACTTATATATTTCTCCCGTTGAGGAAAAAACCTTCTATATCTAATCCCATATACGTTACCTGTAAGCCTTATACTATAAATTCTTTGTTTGTTAGCGATGATTGGGTCGCGTATGAATCCACCGCGTGGCAATGCATGCACATTGGAAACTTATAATTTGAATGTGTTAGTCATGAACGATAAATCACACTAAATAACATAGAATTAGTATATTAAATTAATTAAGAAGATAATTAAATTTGTTAACAAGGTGGGTGTTTTTTCTGGACACGGTATAAATTTTGTGTGCCCACAAGGAGGTCTGTAGAATCGGGCAGGGCCTACTGTCTAAATGAGCCACGATACTTGGGTGGTATGTGGGTGAAACGGATGATAAAAAGCCGAAATTTCTGACCTAAGACTCATAAAACGCCTACGCACAAGACTCTTGTCTGACCCCGAAAACAAACAAATAGAAAACAGTAGAAATTAAAATTGAACGAAGGTGCCGTGCATTGTAATTATATGCGTTATAATTAGACATAAATAATCGGATGTAAACAGCTGTACTCGTACACACGAAATAAATTATGTAAGTAAGTGTTTTGTTAACGATTTAAAATAACGTACCTTACAATACATACAAGTACGTAGACACATGTACGTACACACATTTATTGCTTATATTTTCATTTACTTGATGCTGTTGTTTTTTTTTCTTTCTTAGTTTGTTAATATAACTCACAATACTAATTAATGCTATGCACATAGATATTTTTGATTACCTTCATATTTATGGTAACTATAAAATATGTTAATATATTTGACATAATTTATATAGTAGTCCCATATATGTGCAATATTGGCTTTGCCAATCATCCTCTCATACGAGACCTTTTCAGAACATAAGTTGACAAAATACATTTCTGGTATAACATGTACGCACATATTTCACATTCCATTATGGATTTTAAAAATTACACTTGTACCTGATAAAGCAACGAGAATTAATTTTGTATTTATAAAAACGTTTTATTCGTTGAAATCAGGACAATAGGCTGTGGACAAAATATAAAATATATGCACATACATATTATAATTTTTTATTACTTTAAAAAGTTTTTTTAATGCAAGGTTATATAATTATACATATAAAGAAATATTCAACCGTGTTATCGTGAATTCGCGTAACTAGTAACCGGGTAAATGAAACTATGTTATTCATTGGATATATTTCCACATTTAGCATAATGTTATTTATACACAAGTATTAGGTCCTAGCATTTGTGAGCAGATACGTACATATATGAAATGTCGGAATATTTGAAGACAGCATGGAAATGATTGAGTGATAATTCAGTAGTGTTTGAGCGTTTACAAGTAAACTTGCCTTTCTCTCGTATATGCAGATTTTAATGGCACATTGAACGTTGTTCAAATCGCTCCCGCATCGTTAACCATTCGGTAATTGCGCAACTGTACGAAACTGATCTATCCTAATGCACCTTGTTAGGTCGTAAATTTAGTCCTAATTTAATGGATAAGTCATCGGTCGTAATTTACGGCGGTTTTTTCGTTGGTTGTAAAACATAAGTAGCCATTTGCTGCGAGCTATCTTGTAATATATGGCCTTCGTAGCACAGGCCGAGCCTGTCAGCCCAATCGTTTATATGCTGACGTTTTTACTACCATTTTTTCTTGCTGTCCTTTTATTTGCAAAAATCCTTTTATTTTTGTCTTATTCTTGTCGCTTCTCACCATTGATTTGACAGTTTCACGAATATTAATAACCGATTTAATACTTTATTTTTTGCGGCAGATAATTTGATAAAAAGTTTTACTATAAGATGGATAACTTTATTTTTCTACTTTTTCTGATTTTTATTTTACATATTGAGATTAATTTATAAAATTGTAAAATAAGAAATACACAAGTAAAGAAATAAATAATATTTTTCAATTTACGCATGTAATTTGGATTCGAATAACTGCATGAAATTAGACAAATATTATTTTCATCGAAATTTTTAGATCATATGCTTGAGTTCATTGAAACTCTTTCAGAAACGCTATTCAAGTAGACTTCTCACTGATATTTTTCTGAATCGAACACATTAAAATCTAACGTTGCATGTAGTTATATCATTTGAATTTTATGGACTTGCGCAACGTTTGTCGGTAACACCATTTTAAATCCAACTTACGCTATAATTTTTAAGTTCTGCTGAAACAAGTTAACTGACTTATAAATCAACACTTTCAAAATATTTATAGAAACGCAACGCTACAAAGTGTACAACTAACATGTATCAATACAAACAGAAAGATGTCATGAAAAAATATTTATATTTAGGCAAAGTATGCTGTGTAAATTGGCAAGAAAACAAAGAATAATATAAGTTTATATGCAAATAAATTTATTCGGCGTCAGAGACTGTTATTTCACTGTAAATATGAATGTTATATTTAGCATTCCTTTCTTTTTTTTGTAAAATTTACATGTTTGAAGAAGTACTTATGTAGTAATTGTAAATTTAGTGTAATTGTGTATATTCGAATACATATAATGTTGATTTTGAGTTAGTAAGTAAAACTGAACAACCAGTGTACTGAAGCAACGTGGACGTAAGTGCCGGTGAATACATGTGTAATACTTAATAAGAAGAATAAAACAAGCCAGCTGCCGAAAACGTGATCATTTTCGAGGTGGATCGCGTGAGGACAGGACTGTGGCACCGTATTTAAAGTCGGTCGGCCGCGTTTCGGGACCGTAGGTGTCCTTTTGCACGCCCCCTAACTGTTTAATATTATCATTACTGCCTCGCAGTGCCGTTTTAACATCTCTAATTCCAATATTCGGCCGTGTAATTTGAGTGTGTTGAACCCCGAGTTCCCGTAACCGTTGCTAAAGTGTTGCAGATGAATTCCTCCCCAAACTGTACGTTACACATTCAGATCGTGAAATGTTTTTTTCTTGCTGATGTTGTTACAGCGATGTTATTATTCGGTATTTGCGGCATTGCACATCTTGCCAATGTCTGACAGTAAACGACTTCTATTCCCCGTAATTGCTCTGTATTTATTCCAATGACTTTTGAACTGGCTGTTGACCCCGTGCCTCCCTGCATGCCAGTGTACAGCATGTTTCATTACCGAAAGTAAATATAACTTTCTTTGTGATTTTCCCCCGGGGATATTTGCCGAAATATCACGATTATCTTTAACTTGTTTTTATTGTAATTATATGTCTTGAAAACCTACTACATCTGCAATCATTCTACTGAATGTTCTGCGCGCCCTTACCAGAACATTGATATGTATTAAAGTCAAAATACATTGTAAAAATTATCAATTTAATAAATATTTAATCATTTATTTCATAGCTATTCTTAAAAGCTCTTTAAAAATCATGCAAAATAATATATACTTTCTACATTAGATATTTTATAAAAACGAAATATCAAATTCGTATTAGGAATGTAAATACCTAATATAATATCACTTTATCAGAGCAACGTAAATACTTGTTTTGCACTAGTAACATAGAAATGAAAATCTGCTAAAGTTTAAATTTCACCATGTAATACATGTATATGCGATGAACACCTGCATAATTAGCAAAGATAAGAAGGAAAATCACTGCTGCAAAATCGTCAAATTTGTGGACAATTTCAGCCTGGCAAATTATGTCGCATTATCCAAGTCACGTGAATATACACGGTACAATATTCTTACGTCCTCCTTGCACTTTATATATTTGCCGGTGCAGTTAAGTAAGTTTAGTTGGCGTCATTTCCTCAAATCGCATGTCTCCTTGTGGCGCTGGGGTCGCGGGAACCTCCGGCCCGACCCTGATACACAATACGGCCAACATATGCGCTACAAAATTACGATGTTCCTTCTTCGGGACCGCAGTGTAATAACCCCGCAAGACAGACCCAGGGCGTAATGACGTGTTACAGACATTCAAGCACCAATACATACAACATACATATACAGGTACATATATAGTAAGTAGTATGAACCTTCTACACATCTGTATACGGAACTTTGCCAGTGCCCACCTTCCTAATCTAACCTCGAAACACTTCTGTCAGTTGTGTGAGAATCCTCAAATGTAGTCTGTTTTTGTGTACTTTATAATTGCTTTTTATGAAAGTTATAATTGCACATTTTCAGTTTTTATGGATTACCGCTTCTATTATGACCGTTAAAGGACTGGTTTTTATAATATGTTTGATGATGGTTGTTTTTCTCACCATTTGGTACATTTTAGTTGTAATTAAGTTAAAAGTAGTAATAATATTTTTAATGTCACTATTTTTAATAATAACATTAATTTTGTTTTATAGCTAAAAGTTTCCTATTAGTTGTGTAAGCGTTTTTATATATGCTGGAAAATATACAGGGTGCCCATAAAAAAAACCGAACATAGCAATTTACGGGTTAATTTTTTCATGTATAGGAAATTTTTTCCCAGTGCATTTTAGAGGAAAAATTTATTTGAAAAAGTTGTTTAGAATTTTAAAATGCATAATATGACGTTATAGTTACTTCCAATATGCTTTTATATATTGAGAAAATTAACTTTGAAATATCATATTTTTCTGACAGATTAGTAGGCCACAAAACAAAAATTTTGACATAATTCAACAATATATAATCGGAACAGTCATTTTAGATTAAATATTGTTGCAAACTGTGACTGTTTTTGTTTTGTAGCCTACTAATCTGTTATGAAAATGTGATATTTCAAATGCCTTTTTCTCAGTGTACAAAATCATTTTACATAGAAATACAACGTCATATTATGTATTTTTTAATTCTAAACAACTTTTTCAAATAAATTTTTCCTCTAAAATGCACTGGGAAAAAAATTTCCTATACATGAAAAAATTAACCCGTAAATTGATATGTTCGGTTTTTTTTATGGGCACCCTGTATAACTTTAAGAACTATACAAGAATATTATGGTATCATTTATTTTCAATTTTACATTTAATTTAATAACATCAATTTCATCCAACTTAGTAACTAGTAATGTAAGTGGTTAAGACAAACTTCTAGGTGATAATTAAGTGACATTTTACTGTCTAGGAAATTATGTATATTATATATACAGACAGTTTTCTATAAAATTCCAATAACGGCATTTATATTTTTACAAATTTCAATATGAAATCGTAATTGATTAGCAAAAGTTCACCTATAGCGAGCAAGGAACCGTAATTTCGTAGTTTAATACTGGAAATGCAATAATAGTACAAAATAGAAGTGACATTTCCATTGCCTTCTTCGGGATATTACGTCTGAAGTAAAATTATGAAATATTTACATTTCTTGAGTAATGAAATGAATTATATTTTCCACAAAATAAGATATTGTATGTAGATTACATACTGGCATATGAGAAAAACATGAACTCAACTACATCGCGTGCTACAAGGTGTGTACAATAAATTACAGCAACGTAGAATTTCGAATAAAATTTAAATACTTGCAGTTATAAATCAACAAGTCGTACAGCATCAATCTAGAGGCGAGACAATTCGGAGGCAGTGAGGCCCGGAGAGTGACTAATCTAGATGTGAATAGGATCTGGGTGATCATTCACCGATGTCCACCCATAAACGCGGACACGACGAATTCATCTAACGTAAAACAAACGGTCCATGTCCATTATCACTTCTCATTTTTAATCACATATCGTGTATGGAACATAGTGTAGCTGTGAGAGCGAAAAGGGAGTGTTCACTGCGGTATCTCGTTACTGGAAGCTGCAGCTTGGCATAGCAACTGAACGCATTTGTCAAAACAGCAGGACGCTGTGCTACTACATTCCCTCGACTTGCCCGGTGGCCACACGTACGCACTATAAATAATTACAAATACGAAATGCGCCAGTAAAATATCTGATTAGCTTTTGGGCCCGACGGACGTCCCGCTGACCACGTCACTGCACCGACACCTTTACTTACAACAGAACTTGCGTTTTAATCGGTTCCTGAACAAACACAGAAACATTACTTCACTACAATTAATGGTAAATGCGAGTACAAATTCAGTACACTTGCTGCAGAATTTATTTTCATTAGCCTTTTCAATGATGAGATAGTTTCATTATGCATCAATTATAAAATCCCAGTGAATATATAAATATAACAGTATTTATCGAAATCTTTAAATAAAAACAATTTTTTTCTCTACTTATCTAATCCTCATTACGTTAAAGTATAATATAGTAATTTATATAAAAATAATTTATTCAAAATATTTAATATCATATTTTATAAGATTTTTAAATAATCTGTTTTTTGTATGTAGTTGTAATTTAGGTTTTACAATTTACTTGTGCAGTTACTATAAATAAATTCCACGAGAATTGCATTAACTACATAGTTTGGTTATGGACATAAGCAGCTAAATTAAATTATTAATGCATCTGCAAACAATTAGCGGTAAAATGGAAGTGCATAGAGCGTGATACAGGTAAATTCGAAAATAATTAGCCGGCGTATTCCGGACAGGAGTTTGTCGTAAATTCTACAGTTTACGAGGCACCGTCGACCTCAACAGGGCAATACGCGTGTAATATTTCATGTAGACTATTGCCGCGTCGCAGGGCTTACCCTCTGACCTTTCCAGACATTCGATCGACATCTTGCCGATAATCGATTGACTTTTATTAATATTTGGTGTTAACCAGTGATAAATGTTTATTAGCAGTTCATAAACAGACATGATTGGATTGGATATATCTACTTATGTACGTATATTACTAAAGCTATTTGCTGCTTCGATTTTATATTTTATAATTAATTATACATGAAATTGTTAAGTTGTTACTCTGCAATTTTTTGTAAAATCGGTAGGCCATTTTTACTTAAATAAATTATCAATCATTATGGAATATTAGCCTATTAGAAATTGACTGAACATAATATCCAACATTTCATCTTCGTTCAGAATTGTGTAGTATATTTTCCTTAATATTTTAAATGTACTATTTACAAAGTTGCACACTCTGCTGTTGAAACGTGAATGCTTCTAGTACATTTCAATATCAACAGATGTCACCGTTAGTATTAAAACTCAGTGCATCATAAATATTAAAACCGGTATCTTTGATATTTTATATAAACGTTTTTGTCTTGAGCCTTCATGTATATAGGATGTAATTAAATCCGAATATAACATGTTTTATATCTTACATGGCAATATTTTTTTTAGCTCATCGACCTACTATCGAAGAGCTATAATATACGGTAAGCTGACTGTAGTAGCATCTTCTGATTTTTGCGCAAAAGTTTCTGATAAACCTACTGGATCACGGAATGATTATTACAACATATGTCCGTTTTTTTTTTGTTCCACTAACCCCTCCAAGAGTGTTTAATCGACTTTTTTTACCAATACAAATTATGGTCTAATTGTGCAGGTGACTGTTTTTCAAGTATTCTGTTTATTTTTCACTGAATTATATTCAAAATTTTTCTCCATATATGCACTGGAACCCTGAAGGGACCAGGAATTTGGTTCACTATAAACGAATGTTTACTATAATGGAAACACATTTTATATTTCAGATTTTTATTAGCATTATATTGTACTCATACATGCATGTTTATAAATAAACAAAATAAATTTTATTCATTTTTTAAAATAAATGATTATTTTAATTTTAATAAATATGTATTAGAGATGATTCATTTTTGTACAACTCTGTGCTTCAGATCTACAATAATGTCTTAACATTAATCTTAAATTTATCTTAAAAGTTGCCAACATAAAATTCATTCTTTGGCAACCTACCGGAGTTCGCATATAGTGAACTTAAGAGTAAATTTAGTCCACTATATCCGAAAATTCACTATATGCGAGTTTATTATATGCGAATTGACTTACATCAGGTGAAATATGTATTTAGTCGGGACTCAGTGTATACGTTCATTATAAGCGAGTTTCCACTATATGCGGGATCACTAAGCGGATTCCACTGTATTTTGAAAATTTACATAAGGCAAAAGAAAAAATATTTTTTTATCAATTCCCATATTAAATATTGTAATTTAAAGTAAAGTAAAGATTAAAAGTAATTAATAATACATTTAATATGTCAATTAACTAGCACAAAGTAAACCAAGAAACAATTATATATTTATCAATTCCCATTAATTTAAATGATACAATAGTATAATTTTTTGTAGATAACTTTCTTTCCACGTACTAATTATTTTTTATCAATAACTCGTCATCATGCACATTTATTTTCATGAATACTGATATTTTGAACGGAAGGTTTTGCACTATTAAGCATATTTATAGTGAAGCTCCTTTAAAAAAATAACCTGCACAGATCCGATTGTTATTGTGTGAATGAATGGACTACTCGTTCAGCGTTTAATAGTAAAATTACAGGTTATTCCATTCTAACGCTAACCTATTAATTATGCTATTTGAGGAATCTCCGCATGTTAAACGCACCCATACAGTACTGTAGGAAATAATAATAATATTTTGCGATTTAAAATATCGCTTGTTTAAATGGCATAACAATTGATTCGGTTCTGTAATAGCGGGTCGATCAATGTAAAGAACAGATAGAATAGGGAAACCTCTTTTATGAATTAACTGTTCACACAACAATAGCAATCTGTAGTAAACCGTTATAACAGGGATTCCAAACAAGTTGAATCATTCATTCATTCATTCATTCATTCGTTCAATCACGTACTACAACATAGCAGCTCGGAGGAAAATTGTAAAATTAGTTAGCTATTCTATAGAAACGTGTAACCTTGATTTATTTACCATTTCAGTGTTAAAGGAGTAATATTAGTGAAATTAATGTACATTAGTGTCATAGCTTGCGTATTTTATATATATTGTTAAAAGCAAAACAAACATTTTCGAATGTATTATATATGCAGTATAACCCGCTTATAATGGACTTCAGGGGACCAAGTAAAATCGTCCATTATAGTCGAGGTACATCAGAATAATTACTAATTAAACAAATTTGTATTCATATTATTTCATTGACATGTTTTTATTTTTAAAAAAAGTTAACTAACAACATAAAATTATGTACTCGTATATAGCTATGCATAAGCACGAAAATAAATGTGAAAAACTTATTGCAATACATACATATGTATGAAAATCGCTTAATTATGTTTAAATCCACGGTTTGGCTATATAATCTTTATGTAGAATAAGTTTGAATTTGTTTAGTATGGAAACAGTGTCATAATTATCAGGGAAGTCACTAATCGCTTCGGTTATAATGGACAAAATAACGAATTTTGATTCATTATAGGCGGAAGTTTATTATAACCGAGTTCATTTTAACCGAGGTATTGACACGTGTTTGAACTGGAACTTTAAACATTCTGTTTTTTTTAATCGTATTTCTGAAGGTCAGATAATTAATACAAGAAGTGGATTAATTAAAATGTATAATAATTTTACTATTTACATGTATAAATATTTATTATTAACTATTAAATAATTTTTACTAATTAATTGCTAAATTTTGTATGTAGTATATTAGAGTTGAGTTAATATATGTACATATAGGTATATGTGTATTCGTATAAAAAAATTAATCTATCTGAAAAAATTGCGACGACTTTTTCATATAATGCGATTTTCGTACAACGCACACTATAAACTAGATTGGGTACAGACACCCATGCCTGTAGCTCATCGACATATATTCAAGTCGGGATAAATTACAAGAAATTAATATTACTTTTAAATATGCTTTTAAAATTCATAATAATAAATAGTTGACCAAAAATAAAGTAGCAAAGGTAAAATATATAATTATCTGTAAAAACATCTATTTTCTTTTGTTGACAAAAGTAAAGCTTAGTCGACAATGCCTTGATCTTCTCTTGTTCAGAAAAATGTCAAAAGCTCATTTTAAAATATTTTTTTTTGTATCCTTATGTAATTTTTCAGAAATAAAAATACAGAAAAAATGATTTTCTGCATATGTATGAAAATTTTGAAAAAAATTAATTGAAAAATTAAGGAGAAAAAATAAAAACTGAAAAAAAATTAAAACATATTTTTTTTCTCAAGGCCTAACAGAATTTTTGAAAAACAAGAAATGCTATACACAACTAGACAATAATATGTATCTGTAAAAAAAATTTCATCAAAATCGGTTGAATAGTCTAGGAGGAGATAGTGAAACAAAAAATCTCGTACGACCGAGCGAGCGAGCGACATACATACGGTCACATGTTATAATAGTCATTTCGTGATCTAAGGGGCTGTCCAGGATTTCTACGCAAAAATTTTTGTAATCGGAAGATGTTACAGACATCGTACCGAACACTATAGGTCTTCGACAGGAGGTCGATGAGCTAAAAATGCGGGAATTCCACGTTTATAAAATTTTATAAAAGTTACTATTTATATTATCCGTGTTTACGGGGAAAATTTTCGTATAACACGATTTTCTATAACGTTGTTTTTATACAGTTAGCATAATATCAACATATTATTTTAATAAAATATAATACTTACATTGAATATATACTTGAAAACTGACCTGAATATTACATTATTGTATTGTAAGTTACTACGTACTGTATGAAGGCGTATACTTCTGATGTAAATGTGATCCGACATAAAATAAGAAATAGCCCGAAATTGAAGCAAGTACCTAGCTATTATTTTAAGATAGATACTTTGTGTAACAATAGAACCGCAGATGAAAGTATCAGGTACTTTTATTACAAATCATCAATGATAATATTTTCCAAAGAATTTGCTCCGGGAGCGTGTTATTTTCACATTTTGAAATTCATATTTCATCGTAAAATTTCGTTTGCCACTGGCGCGCTATAGTTACCATGCTTTTTTCACGTAAGCACGCGAAAACAATAGACAAACCACAATGCTTTTGTTACAGGGCGGGAAACATCAAAGAACACATTCCTTGTGATCTACAAACAAAAATTCATCTCACCTTAAATTTCTGTCACTAATGGACAGTTTTTTGTTAATACTCAATACTTAAAATACATAACAAATATTCAAGTACGTTACTAATTAAATCCTAAAATAAAAACGTACATATTATATTATGGCACCATTTATTTCCAAATTGCTAATTGCAACGATACAATAACAATTAAAATCATATTAAAAACTATTTAATATAAAATCTCTAATTTCAAAAGTCGTGAAAGTAGCAGTAAATTAAAGAAAATGTAAATTCCATGATTCAATTCAAAGAAACTCTGAATCACTTTTAAATGTTGATCAATGAATAATAAATGTTTATTTAATATTTCTCTTTAATTATTATTAATTTCTCTTAAATACTATAAAATATAAATTTATAACATACCCGAGACCCCTGTGTTTTTATAACAGATTTGAACATGATTCTTATACCTATGTAATATTGTATTATAGATGTTGTAAAATAATAATATTACAAGTGAGCAATAAATAATTCAACGAGTGTCTTTTTGTATAAATAAGACATATTACATGCAGGTACTACATATTCTCAACAACCAACTCTAAATGTGTATCCCATTCTGGATTTTTCAATAAATATAGTTTATTTTGCTCGGACACATATGCTGAAGCAGATTCTCCATGTTTTAATATGTGAATTGCAGCACGACCTACAACATCTGGCCTGAAACATGAAAGATATATATTAGCAATTAATAATATATGTATATAAGTCCTAAACTGGTAATGGTACGAATAAACGTAAAAACTGTCTAGATCAAACTTGAACATTTCTCATATTTAAAATTCTCTAAGAATAATTGTAGCACACGTGTTCATGGTATGACACAGAATATCCTACACACTAGTGTCAATTGTAAAATGTAAAAATAATTAGAAACTTAATGAACGTACAGTTGAATGTTGCCTCGCATCATGGTTAATCGAATACATTCTTGCAAGCATCCGTCTAGAAATTCGACCGTGTTGTATATGGGTGTACTGGTGCCGCCAGGGCACAGAGCAATGATTTTAACACCAGTACGATTATAATGGAACGGATGGCCTAACGATCTCACCAAATGTAGAATTCCAGCTTTTGTAGCACCATATATTGGACACGTATGCTGCATGGCAATAACAGCGACAGATGATGTATTCATAATGATACCACCATTCTTATCATTGTCTTTTCCCATATACTTTAAACCAAGCATCGTTCCGTGAGCGACTCCAGTCTAAATATAATTCATTCATTTCATTTCGTTTCATTTATAAGTATATACAAATAAACCAGAACTTAGTTTATAAAAAAAAATTACATTATGTAATACATTTTTTATCACTGAACTGGTTACACTCTTAATTAATTAATGTAAACCTGGTTTTTCTAAAAACATGCTTTTTTGCTCAAGGCCTAAAGATTTTTTGAAAAACAAAAAATCTTAGACATAACTAGACCATAAAATGTTTTTGTTAAAAACATTTTCACAACCGGTTGAATAATCTAGGTGGATAATGGTAGAACATACGGACATATGTAATTAGACATTTCGTGGTCTAGGAGGTCTGTCCGAAATATTTGCGTACAAATTTTTCATGCTACAGACTTGGTACCGAACACTATAGCTCATCGACAGAATGTCGATGAGCTAAAATTTATCAAAATGATTATTGAAGGTGTAAACAAGTTAGTGATTGCGATTGTACACATTTTAATTTGATTATTGAGTTCTTGGCGTAGATATTTGAAAATATCTATATATTTGTATTCTTTAAAATAGAATATATTAAGAATTTGTATACTGTTTTTTTTTGTTCTTCACACATGCACAACTTAACATTACTTTTTTGTCTCTTACCAAATTTGTATCTATGCATTTTTCATAATCGACATCGTTCATGATTCCAGCATTGTTTATCACAATATCGATATGGCCATATACTTCAACAGCTTTCTTAAATGCATCTGAGAAATATTATAAAATTATACGTTACTCAAATTTATGTATTATATTATAGATGATGATTTTATGAAATGTAAATTGATGTAAATAAATCATGACTCTATCCAAAGTCTTCTAAAATCTGAGACATGGGAAAATAATTAATTATTAATGTAAATTTAGAAAACTTGTGCTAACTTCTTGAGTATATTAGAGTAAATGTGTCCAAAATTTAAAATGGTCACATATGATGTTATATTCAATTTTCAAATTTTTTTGTATATCGAGTAAATAAATTTTTAAGTACATTAATGTATGAATAATCCGACCCCCCTATATTCCGAACACTCTAATAATGTAAAGAGGTATCCAAAATCCGAACTCTTGCATTCTGTAATCCGACAATATTATTTTTTTCATAATTAAATATCCGAATGTTTACTCCATTGTTTGTAATTTCATTTATTTGTCAGAAGTCTGTCTTTATCCCGCATTTTATATTTGAAATGTTTTTTGTTTGTTATTTGGAATAAATGGTTTTATAGTTATTGCGTATAAATTTAATTGTATTATATTATAGAAACATTGTTATCGTTTAATAAGGTATCTATAAACCGAACACCTCGCCGAACACGTTCGGATTATAGATACCATGCACTATGATTCTATAATCTGCAAGTTTTGTTAATCCGAACGGGGTCTGGCAACTTTCTGTTCTTTCGGATTATTCATACATTACTGTACTGTATTTTCAATGACGGATCAGAAATCAGGTCATTAAACAATATCTGTGTTCTTATTATTTGTTGTATCGTTTGATAAAAATACTGATGTTAATTTATTAATCTCTCATTATTTCAAAGTCAATGTACTCAATATACAGAAATATTTGAATACTAAATATTACGTCATATTATGAACAACTGTTTTATTTGCACTTTTGCCGCAAAATGTAAAAGAAAGAAATAATAACTAATTTTTCTTAAAGTACAGTAATCCCTTCATTTACGCGAGTAATTAGTTCCAGTGAAAATAATGCATAAATAAAAACCGCGTAAATAGAGATATATGTTTAACTCTTGCAATTTTTAAATTTATGTTTGAAGAAAAAAAAAACAGAGGGAATTTCCATAAATGGAGACCGCGCAAATGGAGGGATTACTGTGCATGTTAATTTTCTATATTTCAAAAGACACTCTGTATATTGTTCGTATTGTTTTTCTAGAAAAATAGTAAACAATGTTAAAGTTACCTTCATATTCATTTCTTGAGGTAACGTTAGCCTTTACGAATATTACACGATCATTTCCATATTCATTTCCCAAATCTTTAATTGCTTTTTGTCCAGCTTCTGAATTGACATCGACCAAAACAACGCCCTACAAAATCGATATTCAGAATTAAAAACCAAAATACCACCAACCTTGTACTACATTATGAGGAGAGAAAAGGATCAACATATATCGTGTTATATAAAATAAACAAGAGTAGTATGTATTAGTGTGAAAACTAAGATTTAACTCTATAGTTAGATAAATGTTGTGATAGGCTCATTTATTAACATTAATTTATATGTATTCATAAGGCTGCGCCTTATCACGAACACTTTACACTTACAACTGAATTTATTAGACATCTTAATTACAACTATAATCTAATTTAAGAGTAGAATAAAAGCAGATACACTGAGTATATTTATTGATTCGTTGTGTACTCATAGTTTATCACGTTTATAATAATCACAGAACATACTTGTACCGGGCATGTTTTAGTACAGAAGAAATGATCCGGTTTTTTACTTACTTTGACACCAGCTTTCAGTAGTTCATTTGTGATGGAATATCCTATACCGGAGACAGCTCCAGTTATTAAAGCAACTTTATCTTGTAAGTGCATGATAATTTTTGATTCAACTATGCAACTGGACAAACAGTGCAGTACAACTAAACTAAAAGTGTGAACTTGTCACAATATATAAGCTATTCACCGTTTCTAATATCTACAAGGCTACAATAAAAATGATATGCCACGAAGTAAATGAAGAAAATATAATATATCTACAAGGCTATTCAAACATATTCATTAACATAATCGTGTATAACCAGGGCCAGTTTTAGTATATATAAATTGTAACCCTGTGCAATATTGCATTCAAGAATGAATTATTATTATTATATATTTTAACTGAATTTGTATTGATAGGGTATAGCATCCCCAGTAAACTAATCGTTATAAAATAAAAAGTCAGGAATATAAAGTGTGAACGTACTATACTTGTAGTACATTAATGTAGTTTTCAGTACATACTTTACTGCTTACATTCTACGTTGTATAGTAGTAGTATGTAAATATTAATCTTAAAAACAAATTGTTGTACAAAGAAAAATATGTTTCATATCAGTAGTACTCACTAATCCTACCATCATAGTTTTTCACTAGAAATACGTGTGGCAACAACATTATTGTTTAAGATATCAAATTATTTGTATATTTATAATATATAAAATTGTTGGAGTATATTCCCCCTTCTTCACAGGCGATAAAATATTACACCACTATAAATATATACCTAGAGGACTGGTATATTTTAAATAATTTTAGGTTTATATTTTTATCACATTACGAATATATTATTTCGTAATTTCAGTACATGTACTGAACTAATCTAAATATATTCAGTTTATTATTAAAGTCGGACAGTTCGATTTCTAGAGAATAGAAATAGAACGTAACGGTTTATTTAATTATTTCTTTACCACCAAGTCTTTCAGTACTTGAAACCTTCGAATACAATAAATTTCGCAAGATAATAGTACTTGAGTGTAACGAAACTTCCAATAGCTGTTCTGTACACGGGACAAATTATTACGTTTACACTCTTGTATACAGCAACATTACGTTGTAACGTATAATTTATATTGTTAACCCTTCGTCCAGGTACAGGTGTTCACGGCACTCAAGGGTAACTGTTACAAAAGGGTTGAGTTGTAATTAAAGGTCATTTTGATCGTTCGAACAAATACAATAATAACTAATGCACTTGCATAAGTAGAATATAAATTTGTTAAGAGTCGGTTAGTACCTGTGGTTTACATACGTACCTGCCTCTTGTTATTATTATACACATGTCTCTGTACTGCAAACAACAGCATAAGACATGGAATGTAACCCAGTCGTTAGTAGTGTTTTATTGTATAAAGAAGTTTGTCGATATATATATATATATCGATTCCAGACAAAATTAATTCAATTCGGCAATATCTCCTAACTGGTTTCTATTAATTTCAATATTGTATACACCTTGAATTTGACATTTGTTGTTACATTCTATAAACATATTTCCTGTTTACATATATTAAAATTCAAAAAGCAAGTAATTAAAATTCCATTACAATTCAAATACAAAATTTATAATTTCGTCATTATTTTAATTTAAATATGTATATAAGACATTTTTCCTATTCAAATGTTGCTGCTATAATGTATAATGGCTCGAACTAATTAATTTTGTTTTAAAATTTTCGAAAATTTTCATTCATATAAAGTAGACGATTAAACCTAAACGATACAAATGAGTATTAAATTTGAAAGGAAAAAATATTTATTTAGGATTTTCAAATAAATTTAAATAAATATACCAATGCTGTGACATGCTAAGACATCAGGGAAATATGGGTCATCCCCCTGCCTCTTGTTTATTTAAATTTTTCCAGACTGTGTACATGTGCATGCTATTGCATCACTCCTGTTTATCTCGTAATGTGCAACAAAATATTGAGTATTGGGTTATGTACATGTGATTGAATATACTGAAAATAAATGATAGAGATGTAAATGATTATGGCGCGGGGGAGACCGCAAGGTAGGGGTAAGCAAGGTACACAGGTGTGTATCTGCGTGGGCCTCCGAAGTTGATGTTAAACGACGATAGTTTTCGGTTACGCATATTACATATTCACTGTCTCATCTTATATATGATTGTGTTATTCTTCGAGATGAGATAGATTGCGCAGTGGCAGGTCCGGCTTCCTGGGGCTACACCTAGGTGGCCGGAAACACAGTACAGTCTACAAGAAAATTATACCTCTTTTTCTTCAAAGTAATGTATGTTTAAAAATCCATAACCCCCGCATAATCATGTTACCCTGGTTAGCATATAGTTATCATAATAAGTTCTCTATATTTTACACAATGAGTTATACATTTTCTGTAATATAAATTATAAATAAACTAATATCTCATACTTTTATTTTACAGTTACCCGAGCAAGGCTACAATTTGGCGATAGATAGTAAATATATCGCATTGAAGGACCTACTACAGGTTTCAACATTGCCAGAGATTTGCCACAATAGTGAGTGAAGACGCTTCTAGTGAACGACAGAAGATTTATGGAGAGCTAGCAGTGAACAAGAACTGAAGAAATCAAGGGGGAGATCTTCAAAATCCCTTAATAATTACTGAGTGTTCTGTGACATTAAAACAAAAACCGCCCAAGACGGATTCCGCAATTCTGAAATGCAAATGAGCTGTAAAAGATCGAGCAGCTTAGAAACGTAGTGGACCACGTACAATATTGATGACACGAACTTTAGAAATACGACCAACATTGAACTGGAACGACTCTACCACCTAGCGGTGGAGCAGATAATTATAAGGGTGCTGCTAATAGCTAATGTAATTAGTGATGCGCTTTATTAATTGAGTAAAAAATCTACCAGGTGGCTTCTGTGTCATGAAAATATATGGTCTGGAATAGATTTGCCTGTAAAATGGAATACCTTATTCTCCTCAAAAGAAATAGTTAGAGAATTATTCATTTTAAGAAGTGAAAAATTATTGCCATTTCTGTAACCTTCATAGTGTACAAGATATGATTCATAAAGCACAAATATTATAATCTACTGTATCCAATGTATGTTGTGTGTGTGTGTGTGTGATTGCCATCTCTCGAGATCTCACAATATTCTAATGACCAACCTTATACTCAGCCTCTGACAGTATTTACATGTGTCAAATTTTCCATTCAACAAAATATATTTTTTACATTTATAAATAAAATTGATGACTTTTTCTAAATATTTTATTTGATTTCCTTCATTTTATACCCAATTTTCTTATGTATGCAAATAATGATAACGATTTTTTTTCATATTTTTATTATTGAAATATTCCATACTCTACGCCATCGAATTTGTTTACATTCGTAAGTCTCTGGTTAATTTCCATAAACTTAACTTTTTCCTAAAATTAGATATTTTTTCTTGTAGCTGAGTATTTCGAGTAAACCAAAGCTGTTGGCTCATGCGTAAAAGTGTCTTTAGCTACGTTATCCAGTTATACAAATTCCGAAATGAATGTAAAAGGGGGGGCGTTACAAAAGTATTCATCAATAGTAAATCTACAAGATTTAACATTTCAAACACACGGTCCATATTAAACTATATAATTTCTTTTATCAGTAAATTGTTATATTATCTTACATTTTTTATTTACTTTAATATAAAAAATATATTTTGACTGCCCCGGTAAAAATTTTTTGGGTGCGCCCCAAGGTCCGTAAGATAAAATGTATGGGCTATGGGAACGCTAGTTTGAAGTATTACGAATATTATTTACCACATATGATCAAGTTTCATCCTGGGGAACAAGTTCCAAATGTAAATTTACAGAACCAATTGCTGCAGACAAGTTTTTTTAAAAGAAAAGGTAAACTAATATAAAAAATAACCTTGCATAAAATGAAAAATCTGATATAGTTAGTTAGTTAGTCTTAATAATTAAACAAATGACAATCCAGGTCATTATAATAAGCTGAAAAAAAATTTTAATCAAGCAATTAGCAGTAATTACGATTTGAATATCGCAAATTTTCAAATAAAAATGACGTTATAGAAAAGAGAGATGACGTACACTACTTGCGATTTTGACATGCGCAGGCCGATTGCAGTGTATGGGTTAAAACTTGAATTTTGTGTAATTATAAATCGTAATAGCGAAAAAAGTTCCGAATTATGAGTGGTGTTTGTAAAAGAGTGTGAAAATACGTCAATATTATCGACTGACGCGTTCAAAAACAATAATGGCTGATATAGAATGACAGTTGCCAGCAATGTAGGGATGTGTAAGACCCTTCGTTGTTTGTGTGTGAGACCAGATGTCTGTCCTTATCGACGCAAACCCAAGTACATGACGTCAGACGCATTTTTGCGCGAGTTTAAATGATTAAATTTCAATAATTTTTTTCTCCATAAAACAATAAATTATAAAAATAATTGAATTTGCTTTGAAACATACATTAAAAAAATATTCTGCATTATGCAAGGTGAGGTGGACAAAAAGAGTTTGCTAACATCTGACAAAAAATAAAGAGTAAAGCAAATAATGCAATATACATGTTTTAACTATCTATACGGCAGAGTCTGTATGTTATAATTGCTAGATTATCATGCTTATACTTATTTGTGGGATATAATAATACCACGTGTTATGGTTTAGATAGAAATTATAGACTTATTGTTTTCATTTATTTTCTTTGGAGTACATGCATATAAAAAGTATATTGGTTCATAATTATTCTACTAGAGCTGTAAAGATATGAGCAGAGTTTAAAGATTATTCATAAATTGTTCTTCGCTGAGATGTAGTATAGTACAATTATACTTTGCAACAAACAATTGTACAGGATCCACATAAAATTTACATTGTAAAACTACCCTCTTGTTAGGTAATCGCGACGCCTATGGGAACACGGACATCAAAATCTGTGCAGTTCGCGTGAGCTCCCGGGGGCAGCGCCTTTATTACAGGCCCGGGCTAGCACTAATTGAATACCGACACCTTCTGGCAGGGCGCCCGTTAATCATCCGTAATAAGCAGAGACAATGACCCGTGCGTGCGGCTCTGTCGGTGGATGGCGTGACCGCGTCAACCCCATTTAGCGAACGGGGCATCCCTTTGTCGGCAACACGTAAAAACTATAGCCCGGCCGTTCAAGCAGGCAGCACCCCGAAAATTGAAATATAGCATGTGAACTTCTAGCATCAATGTCCGTCCGCTGCTCCTTGCACCGGTGCGCGGAAGTAATTTCACTTTAATTCTGGGGACGGCCTACTACATTATCACATTATTACGACCCAGTATTTTGCTTCGATTTTTTACCTTTTTTCAATTTTTCGATTTTTTTATGCTATCGTTTGTTTTTATAACTGCTTTCGTCCGATGGATCTACATTATGGTACTTTTTTCGTATTAATAAGTTGTCTCTAATGATATATATATATATACAGGTGGAACATTTCAGAATTTCATTGCGATCTGAGATACGAAGTCGGTTAAATTAGATAAAAGTTGCACATTTATGGGTCGATGTTGGTACCGTTTTCGTTTTTTGAAAATATTGCATGGCTCACTAGATATGAGCAAAAGT
>JAGJTL010000069.1:1790560-1811156 GCA_022063505.1 Calosoma granatense | reverse complement strand
TTTGAAAAACGTTAAATACAACTATTTTTACATAGATAACAGGCTTTTCGAAGAGATAGACGAAAATGTTTTTTACTTGATGCATCTGGAGATACAGCATGCAAGTTTCTTTTTTTAAATGGGGACAACAATAAATTTTAGTTTGATTAAAAAGAGCAATTTTTTATCTTTACAATGATATATCTGTTTATATGGATATGTTTCGTAATTTAGTAGGAATGTGTATATCCGTCACATTTATTATTATAAAATATATCTTTAAAAATCCCAATTTACCTAAATACGAACGATTATAGGATATCTACGCGGTTTACAGAGACTAAAATATTTGACTGTTTTTATTTGCATACGATGCAATATTAATCTCCCGTAAAATTGTGCTTCTACGACGTCCAACCTCTTCGAACAACGAATCGATAAGAGAGTGTACAGTTTTGTAATTTACGGTTGTAATTACTATTGGAGTTAATGATCGAATGTCATGTCACGGTATAACGCGATGCCAGGAACGCAGCAGGCCATGGAAAGCTAATTTCATAGCTTGCCTGCCGCATCCACCATCCACACTCGTCAATGGTTCTGATCGGAACTCCTTTTAACATGTGCAGTGTCATGTAGCGGCTGCCAACACAACTCACAAATGACGCATTTCACCAATATTATTAATGATATATCTAATATAGTTTTGCCATTTATACTGTGCATTTATGCAAGCAAGCCGAAGCCGCTGTAAAATAGTTATTTTTATAGACAACAAAACAACCTTATTAAAATGAGTATGAAATTACTTAATATGTATTTGTTCGCATTTTATTTCTTTTAAAAACCTATTCCTTTCTTTATATTTAATCATCAGGTAAGTGATTATAAAAAGCAATTTACCCGAATACAAATTGTTAATTTCCGATATAACAGTGTTATGACGATGGGCATAATCGTCTAGTAACACCCGTGGTACATACAAGACTGTATATTACACTTTCCTATTATTTTTATCAAAAATAAATTGCCTATGACAGTTCAAAATAATTAGGACATATGCGTTGCCAAGGACTTTGTATTTCGTATCCAAGGTGATAACAGTTAATAATAGGCAATTGTAATATAACTGTCATTTTCATTTCGGAAATGTTGTTAACATGTAGTATTGTATACCCATGTTTTCATTTTATATTGTAATTTTTATGTATAAATAAAGTTAATGATTACTACAGTATTGTATACCCATGTTTGCTCTTTATGTCCTAATTTTTATATAGAAATAAAGTTAATGATTAGCAGGCATAATAAGCGGGCGTAATGATCCTTACGCCCGCTTATTACGCCCTAGGGTGTTATGGGCTTGTTTTCGTATTTCGTATGCAAGGTGAAAACAGCTAATTGTAGGCAAGTGTAATATAAACATTCTTTCGTAAAAGGCAGTGGCGGCTTGCCTTTAAGTGCCCCATTATAAATTAAGCATAATAATTAATAAACATTCAACATAATAAGCAAATTTTTCATTTATATTGCGGCTTAATAATGTCTTCTGGATTTCGGGAGTTGTTTGATGTTTATATAATAAAATAAATATAGGATAACATATTTGAAAATCTCCTGTTTACTTGATTTGCAGTTAAAATTATTATCAAATGAAATGTACAGGTATTATACTCTTCAAAAAAGTTATTACCGTTAAGAAAAACAAAATATAGCCCAGCTTAATTGAACAGAATTTACAATTAAACTAAACTACGCGAAATAAATTATTCTAAAAATTACCCGACAGCTTGAAAATGTATAGTTTCTTTTGTCTAATTTAGTATGTATTGCAGAATTACTGTAATAATTTGAATAGTTCTTAATAGAAGTACAATGAAATCTCGATACATTATTCAGATTATTGTTATATGCTAAAAGTGAAATGTTTCACAGTAAAAAAATTGAATTTTTGCCTTTCACTAATTTCGAATGCTTTCTCACAACTATTATTATTCCAGATGCGTCGTTCAAATTTCTTTGAAAAACATTGCATCCACTCAATTTTAAAATCATACAACGGAACTCTTTAATTTTATAATTGTGTTATTTTTATGTACAAATTTTTTAATAAAAAGTAAATTATATTAGTAGAACTGTATAACAGATGGCACCACCAGTACCAACAACAGTATTATCAACTACCATCTTTAAATTTCAACCGCCTAACTGCGTCAAATGTTGTAAACGTCCGGCATATTGTGAACGAAGTTGACTCGTCTTTTGAAGATATATTACTTTGTGTCTTCAATATTCAGTTAAATATGGACAACGATTGCGCTGATTACGAAGAAGAAACTCAAAGTGGACACGTTAGACTTAAAGAAGGAATAAATTTAAAGTAAGTATATTGTTTATGTATTGAAAATGTGTTTTATAACTTTTGTTTTTTGAGAGCATTTCACAATACATGTGTCAAATTTTATTACAGTACGGTTTTAAATGGGGAAACATTTGAAATTAATTTCGATAGCATTCAAAATGACAATGACAATGTCTATAACCCCAAAGACATAGATATATCTGAGATGAATGGTGCCGCTCTTGGAATCGATTCTGATGACAATGACGAAGATGACTTAAATAGTACACCATTTGAAAAAATAGCTAGTAAAATGGTAAATATTACAGAAGACGGGAAAATTAAAAAAAGAATTAGACGACAAGGTACCGGTGAAACCCCTCCAGCTAATGCTTTAGTTTCCATACGTTATTCGAGCTACTTAGAATATAACGATGAACCATCTGATTGTGCTTACATTAAGAAGCTGTATCAGTTTCGACTTGGGAGTGCAGGTGTTACTGGTCTTAATTTCGCAGTAAAGTCTATGAGGGTAAACGAGAAATCCCAGTTTTTAATACATCATGATTATGCATTTGGAGAAATGGGACATCCACCCCGTATACCAGCATCTGCAACATTTTTGTTTTATATAGAACTAGTGCGTTTTGTCGATTCTGGTGCTGCATTAGAAATGAGCAAACTTACACTTGAAGAGAAACGCCAGTTTCCTGTTGCGTACAAAACTGCTCTAGCCTTGGTTGAAAATGGGAAAGAACATTTCAGGCTTAACAACTTAAAGCTTGCAATTCGTGAATACAACAGAGCAGCGGCTCTGTTATGTGAATGTAATTTAAGTGACATGTCGGAGCAAGAAAAACAACAAAAATTGCTATTCAAATTGTACACCAATTTGGCCATTTGTTACAACAAAGATTCTAATCCGAGAAAAGCTTGTTCGATGTGTAACAACATTTTTGCCATGTCTAAAAATACTTCCTTAACTATACCAACTAAGGTTTACTTCCACAATGGTCGTGCATTGTTGATGTTAAATGAGTTCCAGAGAGCGCGAGAGAAGTTACTGATCGCTCAGAAACTGGAACCGCACAATAAAGATATTTCTGCTGAACTTGCTCTAGTCATTAGCAAGATACAAGAAGAAGGAAACCGTGAACGGAGCTTCGCCAGGGCACTATTGCAGAACAAGGAACCTTTACCACAGGAAAAACCCGCAGCACTAAACAATGTTGATGCAAGCTTTATAACCGTCATCAGAAGCCAGTGTGAAGAGCTGATATCCAGCGAGAAGTTGGATTTTAAACTTCCCAGTGGCCTTACTGATGAAGAACGCCAAGCTGCAAAGTGTGAAGCAGAAAAAGTAGGCCTACAACTGCGCCAGTCTAAACATAATGAAAATGGGGGCAAGCTTGTTTACTTCATCACCAAAGTGTAAAAAAGTAACTGCGTATTGTTATTTGTGCCTCAAGTAATATTTTTGATTTTTGTGATTATTCTCTATATTACATATCTCTCCATTATTTCAACACCAAAGCCTAAGTTAGTAATTATTTTACAAATGTGAATCTGATCAAATGGTCATTGTCAGTATATTAGTATTATAGTTGTCCTTTTTGTGGACTGGTAATGTTTTTTTTTAATTACTACAAGTTTGAATTCCCGTTTATTATTTTGATAATTGTTATTAAAAATACTTTTAATGCACTCACAAAAAGGTTAAATCAACTAACTTTGTTTAAATGTTATCACTTATTGCAAAAAATGGCATTTATGTTTGTTAATATTTGTTCTATATATTATATGTTTTGCTTATAAGTCCTAAGCAAGTAGCTATTTTAAGTTTGATACCACTTGTGCCATATGTTTCTTAGTATTCTATATAATATACTAACATGTTACATTCCAAAATTTTGTGATTAAAATAACATCATTATATTGTTAAAGAATATTTTTATTAACATATTTGTACATGTAATAAACTATGTACTTTTTCCTATATAAAAAGAACAATACACATTATAGTGAAACAGTGATTTTTATTCCGTTCTTCCTTAACTTATTAATTTGTGGGAACATTAAGAAGTAAATTCTGTCCTGTGGGCAAGTAGGCCACTTGTCGTGACCTGGACAATTGATACGCGATATCTTCAGCAGCTTCAATACGACGCAGTTCTACTAAACCGTCTCCCGAATCACCAAAAGATTTAGCAAGCAAGAGAGCAGCCTGAGCATCACCTTCAGCAGATATAACCGTTGCTTTTTTCTGTTGTTCAGCCTTTTCTACCAAGAATCGAGCCTTCTCGGCTTCCTGTTGTGCGACCTGTTTCAGTTCTACGGCTTGCGTGAACTCTTTGCCGAATGTTAAATGAGTAAGTGAAATGTCATCCAAAATAACACCGAATTGTGCAGCTCTTTCTGTCAAATCTTCAGACACTTTTTGTGAAACCAGATCTCTCTGCGTAATCAATTCACCAGCATCAAATTGTGCAACAACGGCCTTTAACACTTCCGTTGTAATAGATGGTAAAACTCTTTCCTCGTAGTCAACGCCGAGAATTGTGTATATTTTTGGCAACTGATCGGGAACAGGTCTAAATAATATACGTAGTGTAATATTCACATTCTGCAGATCTTTACTGCCAGTGACTACGGGAACATTCCTTGGTCTCGAACGAATATCATAAATAATGGGTCTCTGAACCCACGGAATGAAGAAGTGTGTACCTTCACCTACTACGCCTTTTTTAACACCAGCAAATCTGTCAAATATAACTGCTCGGTGACCTCCATCAACTAAAATATATAATAACAATAGTTAACAGAGTAATAATTACATTATATAATTCATACTTTACCATTGTAAAGTGCGGAATTCACTACACCACCAACCAGAGCAACGCCTAAACCAAGTTGACCAATTCTGTTAAAGAAATTTGCAGCCATTCTTCTGTAAGAACATATTGCGAAAATTAATATATTTTACAACACATTAACTACATAAACACGAAAGTACATATATCACTTTTTTTTTTAATATTTCATATTTCATTGGTTATCTTGAAGCATGCTTTTAAGCAATATTTAAGCAGACTTACAATAACTAGTGATTTCCTTTATAAATACCGGCGAATTTAGTGTATAAATTTCGCAGAAATTATTTCTGGTAGATTATATTCACCGAAGAATCTTTAAATGTTCTTCTATACTCTACAAAAAATATCAGTGGAAGCCACCATTTATGAACATGTGTTGTGTAGGGGAATAACTATTTATGTTGGTAATAACAAAAGTTACTAAACGCTTTTAAAATGATTCGTACAATTTTGTTTCAGAAATTGGATTTTTTAAGTATCAGTAAAAGTAAATTTATTGCCACAAATTGGTTTTTAATACTAATAAACTTATTGTTTATTAACTATTTATTGCATCACTCAACTAAGAAGTTCAAAGAACACAATATTGAAACATTTGACGCAAATTGTCTCATATCTATCAACTGATTCTGATATTTGACCTACAATAAATAAAACAATATAACAAAAAATTATACAATGAATAAAGATGTTTAAATATGTTAAATACGTTCGTTTATTATCTCAAATTTTAACAGATAGTATTCAATACATTATGTGTAGAATAGGTAATCTAACTAATTTTTGTTCAAACATTAATACATAATATTATAAATTCCCTTCACTGATGTTTCATCAATACTGCTTTATTCAGATTTAGCAATGCCCTGAAATAATAAATAAAATAATTTATATACAGGAAATGTTTGTTGTTGTATTTGGGAGTGGTGCAGGATGAAGGAAATTTTCATTTGTGCGGTTCGTGACGTCCAAGACAGGATCCAACAGGACAATGGCACTGGGACGAGGAGTGAGCTTTTTCAATGATCTCATTAGGTGGCAACAGTGTGGTTTCATCGACCGATGACATTACCTCTTTGCTTGAAGGCTTAGCAGGTACTTCAGATTGTTGAACGCCTGAAATAAGAGAAGTTGCTGATTTTCCTAATTCACCAGCCATTTCCCACACTTCTCCCATAGACGATGGTAATTTTGGTAGCTGTAATTTTGGTAGCTGCGGCAATGGAATGTCATCTTTTTTCACTAAAATTATGGTTTGTAACTAAATATTCTAATGCTTTCTTGCCCATTTACAAATATATAAGCATAAAACAATATACTTTTTATATTTTAAAATAATTTCTGTTAAATAGGTCTGCATGTACACTATGCGAAAGTAATAATATTTATGCTTATAATGTTCTTTTCATCATACTTACCACCGTAAACGAAGTTGTATGCAATTGTTGCATATATTCTGCCTTCTTTAATCGCGGATTGTGTATAATCTTTAGTCTGTTTTGGATAACAAACAGCGGACATTCCGTATGCTCCTAACCCTGAATAAAAGAGACGCCGTATAAACCCACCACGCAGCCCCAACACAAATCCTGCCAGTGCCCCTACACCCACAGCTGCCATACGTGTGGTGTCATCGCTTTCTTCAGAAAGATATTTGTACATTGCTATAACAAAAATACTAACAATAACACTGCATATTCATATAAAATCACGAAGTAGAAAAGGTACATACTAAAATTTAGTAAACAAAAAAAGCAGATTACTGTGAGATTATTGGCGACTGTTACGACGATCGCTGGCGCAAACTGTTAAAACAAAACCCATATAGCATGCACAAACTTCATTAATTGCAGATATTTACTCACAATTAACAGAATCTGAACTATGCTGCACGCAATTTTCCATATCCTTCTGATAAACATACATTTGATCGCACACTGACCATATTTGTTTGCGAACAGTGCCAAAAACGTTTTCTATAACACCTTGCTTAGGTGGGCATAACTCAGCTTCTTTTTTTGTTCTGTTTCTGAAATTAAATTAAATATATTATAAATACGTGCAATTTTGAACTGCCTTCTTTATCAATCTTACTCTTCCTCATTTATGTAAATAGGCAATTCGCTTGCCCTGCATACTGGATCACATTTTACTGAATTAATTTTTGCTCCACTTCCGATCACCACACCAGAAACTAAAAATCTTCGTAAAAACTAAAAACAAATATATCAACAGTTATCATTACATAACTGAAATAAACTGCTTATTATCGTGTTGTTTGTATTAATCTACCTTATTTGAAATCATGGTTTAATAGTTAAATAGTAAAATATTGGGTAAATTTATCCTTGAATTATATCTTATAATTTATTTAGAAAATTTTACTGGTGTTTTTGACATATGCCGAATGACATTGTGCAGAGAAAAAGAAGAAACTCGTAATTATCAATATTTTAGTAACATTTTACTATTTAGGGAATTTTGAAATTTAGTTTGTTTATTACTTACCTTACTCATAACTTAAAATTTTATACAATTTGCCAGAGACAAAATTTAGTGAAGGGAAAACATTATTATCGTAAAAAAAACAAAAATATAAAATTTACTTGCCGACTTTTTGATTTTGTATAAAATTAATCCAGTGTACGTACAAACTCAAATTGAATGCAAAAGTAATAATGCAAGGGCAGAATAGTTATTCCATTACTTTACCTTTATCCACGATATTCCAATATCAAATAAAATTCCCGGCCGGAAACATGGGGACATAGTATCGTCTTCATATTTTATATCGCTCCCGAAGGTATTACCAATTAAATTTCCAATCAATGATAAAACCATCGTAAAAAATTTAAATAAGCCCGATCCCAGACATAAAAGAAATTAGCTAGAAATTTTTGACGGTCATATAATACAATACAAAACAAAATATAATCTACATTATTAAATAAAAATTTTGATATGATGATTTGTTATTCAAAACATTACACTGACAGAATTTATATAATGTGATTAGAATAAAATGTATGTGTAATTTCGAATATAATGAATTTTCCGCCTTTTTCTAAAAAATGATCCAATGTCAGTGTGTTACCAACATATGATAATATTTAAGACGAAAATTATTTTCGACTTGGGTCGTCTGTCATAAAGGTGAAAGAAACGAAGAGAAGTCTATTTAAAACTGGCTAATATTAATTTTGCTTTTAGGAAAGTGTATATTCACAGAAGATTGGTGTTATATATTTAAATATACACTTACATTATTTCATTATATAATGGCTACAGCACAGTCAAGCAGAGGTGTTACTAATTTATTAAAACGAGGATGGAATGAAATTCCAGAAGTAATAGGAAGTTCCTTTATGGCATTAGTGGGTGTTGGTTTAGGACTGACTGGCCTTTACATATATAACCAGAAAGATGGTGATAACCGTAAGCATAAATTCGAATATCTTGTTGTTCGTCCAGACGATCCAAGAGCTATTCAGTTAAAGAAAGAATGAATGTCAAGTAATACGATGTAGTTTGATTAATTTGTAAAATTGTTTTATTATGTAATTAATACATGCATATAAATGTGAATCATGATTTTCATTTATTATTACTCCTTCCGAAACAATATGTATAACACTGTTCATATGCATAACAAATTCATGCATTAATAAACAATCATTCATACAGCCACTAAATTACACTTAATAGTATGTACAATCACATAAATATGGGATTTGTTTGCATTTATAACTTCATTAATTTTACACATAATTTTTCTCTGATCAACACCAAGAGAAGAATGGACTCTTGTCCTGGAATCGTTGGGTAAATGAAAAGAAACGAGAAGTCTGTGAACTGTTCTGGGATCTAAAACAAGTGTGTAAGGGGTAAATACTAAAATCTACTATCGGAAATCAAATAAACTGCTCATACTTCTCTACAACGACAGCGGGCATCTGGACCAACTGGACTGGAGATTTGCCGTCTTTAAGTGCTTGAGTAAGGTTTAGAATTTGTCCTCTCATCACAGACATTTGTCTTTCAAACAAATGTTTGTCAAAGCCCTTGTCTTGCTGCAATGATCATGTATTATATTAAACAACAGGCATCGCTAGTTTGTATAGCATGTAGTACTTACTTTAAACAGCAAATATAAATCATCACACAAGTCTTGTACGAAATTCATGTCTGACAGTAGCGGTAACACTAATTCTCGTGTCTCCCTGCTGAATGGAACTTTCGCCTGAGACAACCAGGCCCAGTGGTAAGGATATGCTCGCCAGCTATCCGGATGTTTATAAGGAAATGCCAATCCATTGTCGATAGCTGCGATATTAATCTCGGGTAATTGGACGAGATTCCAGTCCTATACATATTTCAACATGTCAATGACACACCATCGTCACAACTCTGTACGTCACGTATATAGTGAACATCGAAAATAACCCAGTATTCAATACATGTACAATTAATTATAACATGAAAATAATACTGCCAAATTGTTCTATCTCAAGGTAGAGAGAAAATTTGTTTGACTTATTGCATCTGATTGCTTCAATCTGACATGTCAGTTCAATTCAAGGAAAAATGAATCATACATTGTAATATAATAAGCCGATATTTAAGTAACTTGAGACGCTGTTACAATGGTCTCGCAAAGAGATTAAATTGCATAAATAGCATGCGTGTGGTTAGGTAAAACATTCATTCATCCTTGAATGATATTAGTAGTACATACACAATATATTACCGTGGTCTCTGTCATCTCCACATTTCCACTATTTGAATTTCCCGGCAAAATGGTTGGTTGTTCATATTTTATAAGCCAATTATCATTTCCTCTGTCGGTGTTACGAATGATATAATCTAAAACGACTAGCTTTTCAAACTGCAATTGAAACTTGTGTGCCATTCTTGTTGGAAGAGGTTCAACTTCAAATCGCCTTAACCAGTAGTCCGCATCTTTGTAACCATCCACGAATAACTGGAAGGAACCTATCTGCAATAACAGAATATAATAAACCATTAATATCCTATTGTATTTTCTCATACAAATTAATGCGACATCATACGTTGAATATGAATATAAAAATAATAATACTCTGTCGATATTTCTTTTATTAAGCTTTTATATGACATAAAACTTTTTAGTAAGTAACGACAGTATTTTTAACAGTTGTGAAATTAAATAATAATGTTTTAAGTGTTGCCTACAATTGTTAATAAAAGTTGTGGTGAATAATACTATGAAATCATTACTAAGCACCAAAGTGACACTATGATACGTAGTAGATCACATGCAAATGAGTCATTTTTCAAATATCTTATTGCAAACAAACAAAATAATGGAATGCCGGCACTAAATATATTATTATAATTTAAAAATATGGTACAAATACACGGATACTGTAATCAGGGAAAAATATTTATAAAGAATTCAATTCATTACTTTCTATTTTCTACAAATGAGTAATATATTTATCACGGTTAATTTATAAATTCACTATTTAAAAATAAACTTACACAACTTGCATGCATAACTGAAA
This sequence comes from Calosoma granatense, assembly GCA_022063505.1. Taxonomy (NCBI): domain Eukaryota; kingdom Metazoa; phylum Arthropoda; class Insecta; order Coleoptera; family Carabidae; genus Calosoma; species Calosoma granatense. The sequence goes on along the minus strand of JAGJTL010000069.1, from coordinate 1,800,420 downwards.
AATATAAAATGTAATAAATTGTGATTATAAATACTTCATTCAAATATAAACTGCCATTACAAAATATTACACAATTTCATAGTCAATTGATTATTTAATTGGAATGCTAACTTTTAATGTAAACTGTTTGTGACATTGCTTAGTATCTTTACAAATTATAAAAGTAACCTTGATCCTTAAACTGTTTACATTAAAATACGAATTGTTTACAGTTTTAACAAAATATTAGTCGGCTTATTTATTATTTTTTAAATTTCAACATTGTCCTGAGCATTATTAAAAAACATAAAATTCGAAAAAACACATATGATTTTTAAAAAGATACTACTTGAACTTATTCATTTTTGCGGGGTTTTCCAGAATAATAGTAATAAAATAGTTTCTAATATAATAAAGTTATAAAAATAATAATGTTAATATCTGTCTTGCAGTAATTTTTATACAAAAAATTATAAAGGTACATAATAAAATACTTTTAAATGATATTTTAATGTAATTGACCAAATTGCAATATACGTAAATATTTAAGCTACTGTCTTTTTGTAATGTGCAAATTTATTTTTCTGCTTGTTTTTAGTTAAAAAAAACCGACAGTTTTTTTTTCTAAACCGGTTTTTTCTCATCAAACCCTGTAATACATAAATGCTAATAGTTTTCCATAATTACTTCTATGAAATATATACGTGAACATTTTATATGTATAAAACACTGATTTTTTTTACCTTTGGTGGAAGCCCGATTCTGTTAAAGCGTAATCCTACATTTGGGAATTGTTCCATAATCGCTCGTTTCATTCTTGCTTTCTGTCTGTCAATGCGTGGGTAATTAAATGTTTCCGACACCAGTTTGACAACTCTAGTTTTAGGTACCACATTCAGATTCAGTTTAGCATCAACAATACTAGCCCCTACTTCGGACAAGTATCCCTGATTGGGAATCAGGCAAGAACGACCAAAGCAACACGGACAACATAACTTGTGCATCCATTTTGTCCACTTTGGATTCAGTCTCCCGTAGGGTTCTTCATCTTTTGGTTTAAACACGCCGCTGGTTTTCTGCAAACATATTAAATGTCAATGTATAATTCTGATTAAAAAATAATATGTCGGTACTCGATTAGTAAATACTACATAACACATACTATAACTAGTGACATCCCAGTTTTGCACGAATGTTCGAGTTGATACAAGCATTACATTTAAGCTTAATAATGCAATGTCCCCAAATACACTCGATAAATTTCTCTTTGCTCTGAATTTCACAATACAATTAAATCTTACATTGCAAGTAAAATTGAAAGAGCAAATTCGAAGAATTATTTACGCAATACAAACAAAAATGTTAATCGTACAACATATAATTATGTACAACACAAAAAGATATCACTTACCCCTGAAGAATCTTTAACGAAATAGGAACCACTGGAACCTTGAGATATGCGTTCTGGAAATATACCATTGTCAATGGCAATTTCCGCTTGCAATACAAGATTGCTGAACGATGCATCATCTGCCAAAATGCATAGACAAATGAATTAATCAAAATACAATAACAATGACAAATGCATTTAATACCTGGGAAATGATTATACGAGACGTCCAGCCCACCCAAAAGGGGCTGTGACTCTCTATTTAGACCCGGAGAATCCAATTTTGTCTGGAATGAAACTTCAGGTATAAGTCTGACGTCTTCCGTCGAACTGTCACTGCAATGACATCCAACTGACAATGCACATGTAATGTCACTGTCTGTTACAACGTTCGATGCTGGCACAATTAATAACGTTTCTCCCGTATTCATCGGAACATAAATATTTAAAATTTGACTATTATTTATACTACTTACATTTCCAACATATTACATTTAACTAAAAACCCGGCTAAGACAAAAATTATTCCTAACCTGGCATTATTAAAACTTATCTTTATCACAGAATAAAATATAGATCTCTTAAGTGTTTAAGTGAACTATGACTTTTGTATTATAAAAAATATGTTTTTGTGAATAATAATAATAAGTTTACAACGCAAAAGAACGAATTTATAATCGGATTGCCAACGCACAGCTGTAAATTTCAGTTCGTTCAATTATCGTATTACGTTTTATTACGTTTACATACGTGCTCTTAAACGTGAACTAAGTAAAAACACTACTCATATCTGAAATAGTATTTTTGTATTTATCTATATTATCTTATCATTATTTGTATTAATATACGGTATATACATATATATGTCTAGTAATTTAATATACGTTGAATATACATATAACATAAGTATATATATAAGTATTTAATCTCTATTATGATTGATCACAAAACAAATTTAGAACAAATTATTAAGGAACGACCATACTCATAGTAATGAATAATTATTTTTTTATAATTTTCCGAAAAATTATATAGTGTTTTAAATTTCTGTAACTGCATCATGGAATAATTTTTTTCGAATAAGACCTTCGTGATAAACTGTTGGTATTTTAGTAAGCAAATGTTAGAAAGAAAACAAATAAATAATCATGAAATGAAATAATCAGCAAACCCACGATTTGATAATTTAAAATAAAAGTAAAGAATATGTGTATGTGCGTATGTACGTAAAATTTACAAATACTAATGCCTGCAAAAGTATATTTAACTTGAATAAATTTAAATGAATAAAATAGCGTTTTAGTACCATTTGAAACTAAAAGTAGTATAAACTGACGATAGTCTACCCTAATTTTCTTCTGTATTAAAAAAATAACGACAATCGAAATAATCGATTAGCAAGTAAAGTAAATAAAAATCTTATCTTTGCTACCAAAAACAAACAGAAATTAATTACCTGCATACCGGCGATAGTGCATATGCAAATGAATAAGCTAAACCATGTGAATTATATTATATTGAATTGTACTATTAACACAGTCAAGTTATTTTATTTTAAATGCGTATCTGGTATAAACAAATAAATATTGAATAAATTTCGATATTAGACAGCAAAATTAATTCTGTAATATTATTAACTACAAAAAATATAAAGGTACAGTTTGCACTGATACTTTATTTTGTTGAACAATTTACCTTATAACATTAAATCTCATTGAATTATAAATTATTAAATGCCCTATTTCGTACATAAAATAATTAGTGTATTGTGAATACAGCTTCATTTATTATTATGAATTAGTGCTATGTAAAATAGACTTCAGTTTGACGTGCAAAGACAGCTTCTAATTTTTCTGACGTTTGTCACAATCAAAACACTTAACAGCAAAAAGTGATCAAAGTTAGATTAAAATATTATGATTTCGTTAATATAAGAGCCTAAATTATTTACCTCTACGAGAAAATATAATCAACATTTAAAAGGAAGATACAATGATGCAAGAAATAAAATTTGTTAATATCTAATAAAGTTTCTGCTTGCAATGACCAAGAAACGAGCTCTAGGCATAAATCCAGCTTCAATACCCAGCACATTTAGCAAATCGCATCGAAATGCAAGTGGAAATAAAAGTACGTTTAGTTAGAAATAGTCATCAGATCAATATAGATATAGCGTAAAATATGAAATTATTATATAATATCTAAAGACATGTCACTGCAAGTTTAAAAAATGCGAAACACTTTTTTGTGTGTAATTTGTAATGTTTTGTCAATATTTTGGAAAGGTTTCACATCACAATGTAACTTTACAGCACAAAATATGTAACTGTGTTCTGTTTTGCACATATTTCTCTGGAAATTGACACGTACTAATTACATATTTAAAACTTTTGGTAGAAAGTTGGTTTTAATTGTTCACAAATAGAAGTAAGGTAGATTTGGGAAATGACAAGTTGCTTTACTTTCGCATAATTTACTAACTGCATTCAAACTTTGATGCATGGCTTCTCTTGGCGATGTGTTTCAGTGAATAACTACGGTGTGCTACTGTTTTGAGCAGTACGAAGGATGTTGGCAGCCATGGAGCACCAAGCCAACCAAGGTACCGGACAACCGGATGGTTCGAACAAAGCTAATCCTGACAGCGAAAAGTTTTTTAGTTCTGGAAGAACCGGCAGACGAAATGCACTTCCAGATATCTTAGGGGAACATGCTCGCGTTACAAGCTCAGACTTGCCTGCAAGATTGCAAGCTTTAACTACAACAGGTATAAACACATTCACTTCTAGTAAATTATGTCGACATTCATATATACATACATTGGTATATTAATTGGTTACATTTCTCTATTAGTATAGAAGTAGACAAAGGATAACCTTGGGGCAGGGTTTAAAATCAATAATTTATATGTACGTTCGACAATTCTACTGTATAATATTAACTGTTCAGGTGTTTCGTACAGCACCCTGTATATTTCGCTATGCTAAATGAGTCTATACATGGTATATAATGTTCACAGAACCTAGTAAGATGAATCTGTCGGAAGCAGAGCCGGGTCCGTCGCGACAGACGTCTGAACAAAACTAGACGTACAATTTAACATGAAGCAGTGTAATGTGCACGCACAACATCCGTCAACGATTGAAACCATGTGTCAATATTGATACACCACATAAATAATTGTATTTAAATTACTTGCCACTGTATTTATTTTTTATAAATATACTTACAAAATGATATTTAGTAAGAACTAGATGAGAGTATTCGTAGTGCACTGAAGTATTATTCTAGAACGTTGAACTCTTGCGAATTGTATTTATTGATGTTGTTAACAAAGTAACAGTAACAATAATAATTGTTCAATTAATAATCAATTATGTAAGATTTCAGTTCATTTTATTCTTTTCAAATTGTTCACTGCGCTTGTAAGATGCGGATCTAAGCGCAATGCTTGCTCGTAAAACTGAACTGCTTTATCCAGTTTTCCCCATCGGTGATATAAAACTCCTGCAAAATTGTTACAATTAACACATGATTTGAACCATGGGAAATTTAAGAAAAAGAAAACAGGTAATCACATGTTGACACAATTTTTCTAGATTTTTAGTAACACATGTAAATGCGTTAGTGCCTAAATTTACAGATTTTTACAATTTCTTAAAACATGTATTTTGCTAGGAAAACTGCAAAAGCAACGTCAGCGTGTAGAATTGTAGTTAAATGGATATGGACTACTAAACAGTTTTTGACATTTATGTTAAAGTATTAACAGAATTATTTTTTTGTAATTCACTGGTTGTATTAGTGCAATAAACGAAATTTTGTAAAATAATCAATGTTTTCATCTAAATCAACCTAAAATCAATGAATTTTTCCCTAAACGTAATTATATTCATATTGAGTAAATCAGTCCGAAGTTCATTTTCAATATCATTAATACTAATCATTGTCTTTTTTAAAGATTTTAAGTTCATCATACGTTTCTAACTTTCATATACATATTACCACATAATTGCTGACATATGTGTATGTTTTTAAGGATTAATTTATTGTACGAAATAATAAGAAAATGTGCGTAATTTTGTATACAATAATAATAACTAATCTTCGCTAGAAATTATATTTGGTTAGTATGAAACCAAAGAGTCTCTCCTGTGCAAATCTTCACAACACCGAAAGTTCTCGAAGTGAAAATCTCGTATACACACAAGTTAAAATAATTTATGTATAAAATTTAGTATACACAAAATATATACAGAATTATGTATTGTGTCAAACATGCTTTAATGAATGAAAAAGTTTTTGTAATAGGCCGTATGGTAATACATATTCCCTAGTATTTTAAGTGATTTTGCTACATAGTATTTTAGAAGACAATAAGCTCGGAAATATGTATGCATTCTTACCAAAATTGGAATAGTACAAGGCATTTCGACGGTTCAATTCTATCGCTTTTTGAAAATGATGTTCCGCTTCTTGCCATCGTTCTAATTTGCCGAAAGTATTACCTAATGTGAAATGTATAGCAGCCGAAGTAGAACATTTGTTTAAAGCTTCTTGTCCTACTTCCAAAACTTTTTCATGAAGTCCCATGCCATCCAACAGGACTAGTGTATTGCTCCATGCAGCTGAGTGCAATGGATTTAAAATCACTGCCCGTTCCCAAACGCGCAATGCTTCTTCATTTCGGTGAATTTTCAAATACTAGAACAATACAAAAATTCAACTATTGATTTTAGGCAATGTATACAATACGGATATTATTTAGATGAAACTACATACGCATAGATCTCTAAATGTACAAAAATAATTTATCTTTTAAACATGTAATTAATTTTTCTATTATAGAATATCATAATTCATTCTAAGTTGAAATTTATTATTAATAAAATAAAATTAACATCGTACAGTACAATATTTTTACATACTATTAAAAAAAATTAATAAAAATTACCAAATTTCCGAGATTATAGAAACAATCCGAATAATTGCGTCTGTGTTTTAGTGCCGTTAAATATGCCATTTCGGCTTCTTCATTCTGATCTAGTGTGGCTAGAACAATGCCTAAATTCATCCAAGCGGCAGCGAAATCAGATCTGAAATATTCTGCATTATAATATATAAATATATGTATGTGGACATTAGATTTACCTTAAATTAACTGCTTTGGTTAGAAGTTGTTTGGCTTCTTCTAACTGACCCAGGTCTCTTAGTAAATTCGCTAAATTATTCATAGCCTGGTCGTATTTAGGATATAACTGAAGTGCTTTTCTAGAATACAACAACAGATATAATGAATTAAGTAGAAAGACAGTCATATTTTTAAAAAATTTTAATAAATTCGGCTTTACTAAAATGTCATCTTCATTTTAATTAAAACAGGTAAATGAAAATTTCTAATTAACTGGATAATTCCAGTTGTGTTATTTAAATTACCTGTATTCACTTTCGGAAAGTCGCGTGTCATTCATATCTGCTGCAACTTTAGCTATGTTGTAGTGTACTTTTGCATTATTTGGACAAACAGTCAGAGCAGAAGTGAAGAGATCATATTCATTTAACCAGTCTTTGCTACGCTGCCATGTTCGAGTCATGAACAAGACGCACAATACTATGAAAAATCCCTTCCATAACTGTGTATACTTGCTAAATGTCTGACAAATGCGATGGAATCCACAACACACGAGTAAACAAAATCCTGCACTTGGAAGAAACAACGTTCGTTCAGCAATCACAAAACCAACGCGCAACCATAAATTACTTGCGGGTAAAAATGTAACAACAAAAATTATTAATGCTACCAGTGGTACTTTAGCGCGTCTCTTTAACTGTATACCAACAAAAATTACAGTGAGTATCCAAAATAAAATAACAGGCATGAACCTAATATCTAAAAAGTGTTCCAACAATGATATGCAACCCATTGACCAATCAAAACATAACCACTGAGGCCACAGTAACAAAAGTACATTGAGGAAATATATGTAGTTGTACGATAATACCTGAAATAAAATATAGTTAAAAGGTGATAATATTACAAATAATAAGTAATATTACTCTTGTTAAGTAATTGTCTGCAAAAGATGCCGGATTATCCACTGGCTGGAAAGCTGGCTGTGTAAAATTCATTATTTTCCATCTAAGGTACAGTAAAGATAGTGCAGTAATTACTAAGCCAACTTGTCGGATTAAATAATTCCTGTACGAATATTTCTTTGAATTTGTTAATATTATTAAACTTTCGTACAGACAACAAACGCCCTGAAAACAGTAGATTAACAAAATTATTATTAAAAATAAAACTCTTACTTTGTTGTCATTGTAGAAGTTCTTTTTTTAAAATAAAAAGTTGAACTTACCAATACAGTAATTCCAGTTTCTTTGCAGAACATAGATATTCCAGATAATATTAATGTAATACAATAATAAATTATCGAACTGTTTGCGACAGATTTATTGTAAAACAACAAGGCTAAGAAAAATGTGAAGGCGCAGAGCAAATCTGCTAAACCAACAATACTGCATACCACTTCGGAATGTACAGGATGAACACTGAACAGTATTGTAGTGGAAAATGCAACGTTACGTTTTGATTTGATTAAAATTGTACTTAAGAGTATATAAAGCGTTATACATACACTTATGTATAATATTATATTTATTAAATGAAAATAGAATGGATTCTTTGACCCAGCATTGTAGATAATTATTCTAAAATATAGAAAAAAAACATGAAATTATTCCAAATATTTACAGCAGTCACATAGAAAGTATTCGCAGTACATAGTATATTTTGTTACGTGGAATAAGTAGAAGTCTTACCTGTAAAATAAAACGGTTAGAGGCCGATAAGACTTATGACTATTATTAGATATAATATTTGTACCCCAAAAGTCATTATAGAAGATACTGGTTATAGAATGGTTTACATTTAAATCAGGATTTTTCAATACTGCTTCTGTATCATCAAAAACAAATATTCCATTTAAAGTATTGAAATAACAACTTCCAGCACTAAATAAAATAGCCAAAATGTTGAGGCAGTGATTCTAAAATAAATGTATTTCATGTAAATTCAAAAATTGTTCTGCTATTGTACAACGTACCTGTAAAATCATTGTTTATATTTTATTAATATCATTGGAAATAAATACTTTTGGTTATATTTATCTATATTTTTACTACGTTAATGGTTCATATTCCTTAAAGACATTTATTAGTAAATTTTCATGTTACTTATGTTGTTTATGTAAACACTAACATAACCTAAATGTGCACAACTGTCAAGCAAACGTTAACTGATATAGGCGGCAATTTAAGATATTTTAAATTTATGAATGAATGGAAACTTCATTTTAAATATTAATTTATATATTTAATGTAGTAATCTAAATACAAAATTGATTACATCTTAAGTCAAATAAGAAAATAGAATACTTAAATATAGTTTGCCCGAATTCAGGCTTTTGAATAACATTTTACTGTCCATTTATTTTCGGTAGTTTTAATGAATTTATCTATGTTAGATATGTCTTCATCCCTGTTTTCATACTTTTTACATATAGCTTGATATTGTTCAAATATCTCAGTGATATCTGATTCAAACATACTTAATTCTGTGTCAAGTTTATTTGTTTCATGCTGCAGTTTATTTGCATCCTGTAAGGTTTATTTTTGTTTATTTAGCATATTGATTTAGTAAGTAATATCTACTTACATAAATAGACTGTAGTTCTTCATACTTTTTCTTGATACTGAGTATGTTTACAAAATACTTTTCTCTATAAATAATAATGGAAAATTAAAATCAAAATTTATACATATAGGTTTAAATATACTTACAAATGCTGTTTAGAATCCAAGTTATCAATTTTATTTTTTAAAGTTTCAATATCTTTAATAAATTGCATATGCATTACATTCTTTTCTTTCTTTAATTTGTCTTTCTGGTTAAACCTGTATTCACATTTTTTAAGTTCTTCAACTACTTTTTTCTCTTCTGCATACAAATATAATTTTCGCTGAATCGAATAGTCACATTCGGATTTTAGCTTGAAATATTTTTCATCTAATTCCCTTTTCTATAATTTTTATAAAAATAAGTTAAATTATTTATAAACAGTTAAATTTTTCTAAGAAATTACCTTAATTGAAATACTCTTGTCAGATAATTTAAGGAGTTTATGAATACCTTTTTTATCATTATTCATTGTAGTGTTCATTTTCATCTATATTTGGAAAATATAAATTAATTAATTAATAGAATTAAGTAGGGTAATTTAGATTCATTGTGTTCCAAGGTATGCAAACATATAAAATTCTATAATATGAGAAGGTATAACCCACATGTAGATAAGATAAGAATTTCCTCACTAACACTGATACTTATACAATTTATCATTTTGCCAGTGAGTAATTGAAATTGTGCTGTATGCCATATTTAATTTTGTAGCAAAAAGAAAAGAGGAAATAAAGACAAAATATGTTATAA
>JAGJTL010000069.1:1774363-1788078 GCA_022063505.1 Calosoma granatense | reverse complement strand
CTATAGATTTATAAATGTAAATATCACAGATTTGTATTCAAAGTAAATTTTTGTAAATTAATAAAAATGTCTCAAATAAGATTTTATTTTATATCAATAAAATTTCTACAATATATGATGTGAAATCTATAATATGATATTAAATGATTCATTATTCATTGCTTTCAATTTTTTTTATAATTTTTATTCCTGTTTTAAACCCGTTAACAATAAATACTTACAGAGGTATGAAGCTAAATTTAAATTAATGCATTAAGAACAAAGAAGAAGCCATTTTTTCGCATGAACTTTTCAGAATGAAAACAAATAAATAGATAAAGCTGTATAGTAAGCGAGAACTTAATCTGTAGTACTGTATAAAAGTTGCTTGAAACATTCTTCGTTTATAGTGGAACATTCCTGTATTGTAGAATGATTGGAGGAAGAATTAGTTACATTTGTTAAGTTATTATAATTTTCTTCTACATGGTTTTCGTTCTCTTTACTAGAAAGACAAAGAGATTCGAATTGATCGGATGTAATTTGAAAAGTGGGCGACATGACAAGACCAAAAAAGTCTGTGTTAACTTCAGGACATGGGTCGATTTGTTTTTCAATTACGGGATCTGTTCGAATAAGGAATGAGTAATATTAATAGTGGTTTTCATAAAATATTTTGTGCCATTTACCTGGTACAGTTGGCGTCGGTTCTTCAGACGATTGACTCTGAAATACTTTGTGACCAGGATCTGATGAAACATTCATTAGTTGAAGTTATGATTTAATATTTGCATAATACTAACCTTCTACTGTGAAGTTTATTTCCTCAGACGCTCGATTCTGTAACAGTTTCTGAACTAAATCTCCAAATTGACGCACTACTGATCCTGGTGGTTGGGCTTTGCATTTATGTGTCCTCTGGCTCACCTTGTACCGAAAACTTTTGTCGCATGATGTGCATTTGTAGGGCATTACTCCAGTGTGTATCCGTTTATGCACCAAATAGGAAACTCTTTGTCTGAATCGTTTACCTAGTGGAAAAAATTAGTTCAATAAAAGCGATTGATACTAAAAGTATTCATGTTGTTGGTGCGCTTGATAAACAACAATTGTAGTTTTTCAAGGAAGTTATTAGTTTTGCTGAATATTAATGGAACAAACAATTTTTATATTTTTGTTTACAATAAAATTATTGCTGATATATATTTTTTCTACTTATTATTCTTCTATTTCGTCTTACCACATATCTCACAACCGAATGGTCTCTCTCCTGAATGGATTCGTTCATGATTGTGTAAAGTGGATAACTCTTTGAACGATCTACCACATTCTGCACAAGTATGCGGCTTATCGGAACTATGGTATAGCATATGTTTGTGATATGACTGTTGGAATGTAAAAGATTTGTTACATAGAGTGCACTCATATGGCATTTCACCTAAAAAAAATTATAATATGTAACAATGTATTTAATTAATCTTCTGATTTGGTCAGGTTTAGTTAAAAAATGAACAAAAGCTTACCAGTATGTAAACGTTTATGTTTCTTTAAAAAGTACTTGGTTGTAAATCTTTTCAGACAAACATCACATTCCCATTGCTTATGTTCATTCTTTGATGGAGGCGGACTTCCACTGTCAATAACAGGAGGTGTTATCTGCGATTTATTAATAATTTCATTTTCTTCATTTGGTATTAATTTATTTTTAAATCCATAATGTGCTACTCTCATATGAACCATTAGACTACCATGCATTTTAAATTTCTTCTGACATAGATGACATGAAAATCCATTACTATGTAACAGATTATTATGCATTTCTAGAATGCTACTATCGGAAAATTCAAAATTGCATATTTCACAGTGAGCCTTTTCTGATTCCGAGCACGTTGCAATATTTTCTTCATGGGGAGTTTGTAGTTGGCAGCTCTCTTCGATGTGTACGGCAACATTACTTGCTTGAATTTGTTCCGTTTCACCATTATTGTTTGTATCGTAATTGCTGTTATTTCCTGTTTTATCATCAGCTTGCACTTCGTTGTTGACTGGTTCATTTAGTAACTCACCGTGCGTAAACAGATGAATAGTGAATTTGTCCAAGCCTAGTAATATTTCATCGCAGACAGGACATGCTAATGGCTTCTTTGTCACATCAATCAAGGCATTCCTGAGAATAAACACATTTTGAAAATGAGCTACGGTGCACAGAGGACACGACACTAGTTTAATTTCCATGATTACTACTAATAAGTAAAAGAGTTGCAAGTTCCACTAAATTTAGAGCTAACAGGTTATTTTGGTACTATAAATAAATACCTACCAGAAGCAACAGTGCCAGATGGCATAGGGCTATTTATACATCTACTCCGTTACCATAGTGACCGTTTGACAACGATCTCACGAACATGTTATGTCAATACAACACAGCACTGACAACACATTACATTAAATTGTAGCAAGCAACAAAGTATTTATATATTGTGCAAAAATGGTGTTAAATATGCAGAAAATTCTTCAAGAAATGGGCTGGAATGACGGGTACCATATACCTGTTGCGAATACAGAAAATCAGAAACTGGAAGCCGAAGTTGAGCGGCTTACTATAGCCAAAGCTAAAGCAGCTCTTACTTTTGATGCTTTGTCAGTAAAGTGTACAGCTTTAAACAAGCATATGAATTATGTGATTGCAGAACGTGAACGTAATCAAGTAGGTATTATGATTTTATGCTTATAATAAAAATATATTATTTCTAATATTTATTTCAAATACATTACAGAATATTCTAACGGCATGTAAGTCACAATACGATACCGAAAAGACACTGTATACGCTTGTGAAAAAGGAAAAGGATCGTTTATGTCATGAAATGAAAAGTCTTGATAAAGAAACAGAAAAAGTGGAGGATCGAAAACAGTCAAAATTGACTACTTTAAATAATTTGGTTACACAAATAGACAAATTGAAAATGTCTATTGAATGGGATGAACAAACAATCGAAGAATGGGAAAAGATGTTAAAGAAAAAGAAAGAAGATAACGATGTCATTAAGCGCTTTTCAGAAGAAGATAAAAAGAAATTAAAGGTACGTTTAATAAAGATACGCTTAAAATTAATATTCTAATAAGATTGTATACCACGTTGTTTGTTTGGTGTAATAAAATAATGTATGGTGGTTATTAACAGTGACACCGTAATCTTATTAACGAAGTAACAAACTCGTTTTCCATAGTTAGAATTCACCCGTCAGTATACACAATATACAGGTGTTTTTTAACTAACTTTAAATATAAATCATTAAGTAAATTATTTGTTTCTATTTTTCAAATATATTTTCTTATTAATTCACATGGCTGTTTTTTCACATTGTAGTGCCTTTAGGATTATGTACACATTTTAGTTTTATAATTAATTAATTATATCAATTGTTTACAATCAATAATCAATGTGATTTATAGGAATTAGAACTGAAACGACAACGTTTGCAAGAGGAAGAGTGTTCTAGGCGACAGCTCATTATTCGTACATCAAACGAATTAGATAGCATGGAATTAATATTAGCTCGAAATGTGCAGTTGTATAAGTAAGTATAATTGCCACATATAAAGCAGAAAGTAGATGAATAACAATCAATGTTCCAGGCAAAGGCATGAAGAAAGAAGTGCTCTAATTGGACAATGGCAAGAAGCGATAAAACATTCCGAACAACGTGAAAAAGAAATAATGGCTATTAATCGGGAAATTTTAAGTACAAAAGAACTACACGAAGCAAAGTTAGAAGTTCTGGAACAAGAAAAGCAGTTTTACAATAACGAAGTAAATAATAACAAAGAAATTCAATTACGATTAGAGGAGAAAAGTAAAGAACTAGCAAAACGAAGAACACAACTAAACGATCTTACTGATCAAATACACATGTATTCAAGTGAACTAGAGATACTGCAAAAACAACAGCAAAGAGCAGCTCAATTAGTTAAAGAGGAAAGGAAAAATGTGAGAAACTTACAGACGGAATATGATCAAAAGTGCAAGACATTAAATGATATTAAACAGAAGATTGCGGAATTAAAAGAACAAGAAAAAAATGTAGTAGGTTCCAAAACTACGGCTAATGAACGTGTAAAAGCTCTTGAAGATATTTTGAAATCCGAAGAAAATATGGAGAAACAGTTGTTAGCTGATATAGCGCATTTGCAAGGAACTGTTTTTAGATCCCAACAAATATTAAGTGACATGACAGAAAAAAATCAAATCAAATTGCGAGAGAAACAGTTTCTCGAAGAAGACTTAAGTTCGATACAGCGCCAAAAGGAACAAATACAGCATGACTTAATGAGTAAAAAGGAGGAATTGTACAAGTTAAAATATGAATATACAATGATTCAATCGAAGTTATCTCGAATGACGAACGAAGAAGATGATGATGACTCTGAAGACAATGAAGAGAAAATGGAAGAACTTGAAAAAACACGCAAGGAAGAAACTGCATTAAACAATCTTCTGAAAGGTCAAGTTAAAATACTAGAAGATGTTTTGCACAATTTAACAAACAGTATTGCGGCGGACAATGAGAAACTCAAACAAATGGTAAAACAAAACATTCTTATCTTCTAAATCTTCTTCAAAATCGAAGAGCAACAGTAAATTTAAGAAATAATAATGTATCCTTTTTACTTTCTAGAAAGATAAATTAAAAAGTCAACTACTAGAGCTAGAAGGTGCGGAGAGAGAAATAGAAGAAGTGAATAAAACAGCACAACGGTCACAAGTTGAGGAGAACTTACTAAAAGTACAAATAATGCATGCTGAGAAAACTTTACATGCAGAGGGAACACAACTGTACACATTACAACGTCAACATTTAGAACTAGAAACTGTAAGAAAAGGACGCGAATTTATTGCATCATCATTGCATTTATTATATATTTAATTTTCAGTTAATGAAAGAACGAGAATCAGAGATTGAAATAAACAAAGATGTCCTAATTGCAAAAAAGAATTCACTGAACGAAGAAACGCATCGATTAAAACTTGATATTCAAGAACGTGAAATGAAAATTGATCATATAAAAAAAAGGTAAAATATTACAATGACAAAATATGGAATCTTTCTCAAGATTTTCGTATACAGTTGTCCTTTTTAAACGGGTCACTTTAGGGATCTCGGAAACTATAAGAGATACGAAGGCCATTAAAAAAATGTTTCAAATTGGCATAACACAAGAACATGATGCTCTCTTGTTTTTCTAATTAGATCCGCTTAATCATGGCACAACTCATTAATCATATTTAAAGGAATATAGCAGGAAAAGTTAATAATTAATTTTGTAGATATGATTGCGCTTTGGCCACTGTTGGTCAAAATGAAGATGGTGAAATGGTGTCTGTGGCATATTTTCAAGTTAAAAATGCTCAAGAAAAGTACATGCTTCAAGAAGAGGGAGACAAATTGGATAGTCAAATAAAGAAAGCGGAAAAAGAAATCATAGCTATGGAAAATACCCTAAAAGCTGTAAACATGACAAATAAAACATTTAAAAAAAGTTTGTCTGTCATGGATGAACATGGTACAGTAAAAATTAATTTACATAAATTTTAATAAACAATAATAATAACTCTGTATAAGCTCAATAGTTTTTTTTATTATTATTATTATTATAGACGATGAACTAAACGAAATGAAGAAAATAGAAAATGAGTTATATGTACAAGCAAAGGCACTACGCCAGGGAAGAAACAAACTTATACATCAAGAAAGAAAATTAGAACAACTGCGAGAATCATTTGAGAAGGTTAGCACAAAATTACAAGATCTTAAAGAACAGGTCGCAGAAAAAGAAAATGAATATACACAAATGGAAAATGAGCGAAAAAATTTCAAGAAAAGAATAGAAAGGGCTGAAAAACAGCTGAAGAAATTAATTACAGGAAAAGATGTAGACAAAAAGTGTGAAGTATGATTCAAGTATTTAATTATTAACAAATTCTAATAAATATATTCATAATTATATTTATATTTTACAGAAAGATATTTACATGAAGCAGTTGAAAAAATGTAACAAAACTGTTCTTCAGGATTTATCAGAAATATGTGTGAGGCATATGGAAACAGAACCAGTTATAAAACGTTACCTGAGTGAAAACAAACTGTCACTGGCGGTTCCATGTTCAAAGAGTTCATCTCGTTCTTCCAATCTCAGTCAATCTTCCAGTCGTTCAGGAAGCAGCATTGCGTCAGTGAATTTAACACTTGATCTTCCAAAATAATATTTAATCCTCAACAACACTGATCATATGAAGTCACCATAACCTCTGCTGTGCACCTGACACTCACTCTGATTTTATACCACAACAAATGCACTATGCACTTGCGCAAGAAATTCTTGTATATCACACTTCCAGTTGTTCTGGAAACATGGAACATTACAATTACAGTATTACGTATCAAGGAAACAAATAAAATACACACAATTATGTGATTTTGTTGGGATAAAATAAAATGCACAATAAAGTATGTAAAAAAAGTAAATTCATGTAATGGATTTTCTCTTGGTAACAGAAACATTAAACTTATAAAATAAAATATAAATTACTAAATTCTATTTAAGGTCTTCGGAATATACCCGAAAACAATATAGCTCGGGTTTGTTTGTCATAGATGACGTATACGAATGGATGATTGCATATAAACTGAGCAGGTTCCGCCGGTCTACTAGATCTGAATGTGAAGAGTGCTGTGGCCGCTGCAGCCTTGGTACCTTCTTCTGTAACCTCGATACGTGCTTTGTGGATTGCTCGCCCGAGGGTTATATTTTTTGTTCCGGTCAGTGTAGATAGGTCAGCTGAATTAGTAAACAGATCTCCAACGCCAATTCTTTCTAGTATCTAAATAAAATGTATATGTTAATGATAATAAAAATAAAAATTATAGGTTTATTAAATTTATGCATATACTCATAATATGAACTCACCGGTGCCATTTCTATAGTACGTTCCATTGAGAATTTCGGCAAAGAAACTATGACTTTCTTTGGGAACAGGTTTCCTTCTTTCACAATTTCTCCAAAGGTTTCTGCGTTTAGATTTGCTAGCACATTTTCTACTCCATTCGCCCTGATAAATGGTGGAAGTAAAATGAACATACTAGCGGAACTACCCTTGTACGGTAATTCTAAAATGTGTGCACCAAGTTTTTCTGATATATCTGTAAATAATGGTTCATCATTCATTGTTATTCTATAAAAATCCATCATGAACCGATTATATAAACATAATCATAATGAAGTGATTAAAATTATACAAAAAGAACAAAGGAAAAATAATTATGTTTGTAGTATTCTGTACACGTTTCTCATGAAATATTAATGAACACTTCAATGTCCCAATAGTGATGTCAGCAAAATATCGTTTTCACTTCTTAAGAATTGCAAGAGTTGCGTTAATTGTTTACTATATAGTGATGATATTTATGCAGGTAAGTTATATACGTACAATATACAGTACTGGGTACCTATACACAATATTTGTATAATGATACATACATATTGTAATCATTACCGGATATATTGTGTAAATATTACGATAAATAAAGATAAAATGTAAATATATATATTCATGAATATTTATATGGTTAACCATTATCCAAAAGTTTCACTCATTAAATCTTCTAAATTTAATAGCATGTGAAAGTTTGTAAAAAAGAAATGATAAATAAAAAGTACTAACCATGATTAAAGGTGCCTTCTTGAGTCATCATGTCAACCATTGTATTTTCAGAGGGAGTGACATAAAAGATCATTGGTTGAGTATTTGCGGCATCAAAACGATATTCCCATAAACCTCTGAAAAAGGCAGCATTTACTAGAACCAAGTTTGTCTCCTGATCAATACCATCAGGTGGAATTAAATCCTTGATCATGTTGCGTGTTTGTGTTTCAACCCATGAGTTAATCATTTGTCGGGCTGCAGCCGGATTTGTTCGGAAATCAGTCTTCTGGAGTTCGTCTGAGAACAGCTCTTCCATGCAGTCTCTGACGTGTGCTTCGTTACTCACGTAAATACGATTTGCACTATTGAACTCATACGGTTGGTCAGCGGAGACTGGCGCCGTCCTTCGAAGTTTATCAAATCTATAAGCCTGCATAATATCCACCTTGTCTTGGTTAGCGCCTAGACGCAACGCTTGACTAAGGTATTGTTCTGTCTGTCCTGCAGAGGTGAAATATGCCAACAGAAGGGCGTGGTATGTAGAATACGGCGAGAAAAATACATTTTCGGCCGGCGATATTTTGTCAACTTCACGGAGCAATGCCAGCGAGAAGTCATGTTGTCCTTTGTACAGATTTTGACGGCCCGCTGGATTTGTAAACTGCCTTGTGTCGTCTCTTGTTAAACATTGTAACAAACAGCCCTGGAACAATGTTGAAACGAACGCCAACGTGATAAGTGGCCGAAGCCAGGTGAAAGTCGTCGACACACTTTTCATCACTTTCATCTATGACTAACGAAACACTGTGTTATTATTATACTGTTTAGGTATGTGCTCGAAAGCGACGATGATTAAATAAAGAAGCGCGTGCTCACCTTACGATGGTTAACTGCGTACTGAGTGTGCTCAACACCGCTGCGTTCAAGTATTTGCACCTGAATACCCCGCCCACTGTACAGTGAAAACAGTTTCCCCATCACGCAACCAGGTGCGCGCTTGGAAGAACCCAATGCAGTGTGGGACAAGGCTGGGTTTTCCCTGATTCATGTGCAAGCTGCACCGTTTATAAAAAATTATACAAACAGCAATATATGTGTAGGTGTATACAAGCTTTGCATGGGCTTGTGTTAATTCACGTAACCGACTTCCGTGTTCAAAATCAGCAAAAAACTGTTACATAAGCAAATAAAAAAATCAACATGTTTCATCCTTTCATCACAAATTCCAACAGGTGCCGCGCGAAACAAAAGTGTCAAGGTTATAGGAGCAAGTAGGTCGTCGATTCCACTATATGGTTGTGAGTTAATTAATAACACACGGCAGACCTATTGTTTCGCACACTTTTATTCATATAAAGATTCAGTACAAACATACCAAGAGTATAAAGATAAATGTATTTGTAGTTGACGATTGTCTATGGCACTATAGTATATATTTACATAAAATGACAGGGTCTATTCGCAACCCTGGCTAGTTCAGAAAAGGGGGCAACGTAACGTAAGCGGGTGGAGGTTGCTGGTCTTGTTGCTTGAGCTGATCGTCGGTGGTGGGTTCGCCGTATTCGAGCTTGTGCAAATCTTCGCCACCGGCTCCGTCGGTAGGTGAATGAGTTTGTAATAACGAGTACTGAGGCGGTGGCGGACTTTGTTCAGCGTACTCGTGAGTTCGCACACCGGCGAATAGTTGACTGCTGTCATGCTGCGAACCGAGCATGTATGAGTAACCGCCGAATGTCGACGGTGCTCCATATGGCACTTGTAGATCACTGTACGCAGATGGCCAGCCGGTACCCGAGCCCGTCGTACTCCACGCGTCCTGCGCGGGAGTTGGGGGCTGAAAGTGACCGGATCCGCTGGCGCCCGTACCGTACGGTGCACCGGTCACCGCCGGGGATCCTGCGTAACCCGTTTTACGAGGAGGTTCACGTTTCCGCCACTTCGCACGTCTGTTTTGGAACCACACTTGTACACGTGACTCGCTGAGGTTTAACTTAAGAGCTAGTTCTTCACGTGCGAATACATCCGGGTACGGTGCACGTTCGAACGCTCGTTCCAGTTCCTCCAGCTGATACGCAGTGAACGTCGTTCTACGGAAGATAATAAATAATACACTACGTGAATCCCTTGTATCTGAGCAAGCATGCAGATCAATTATTACTTACCGTGTTTTCTTTTTCTTGACACCCGTGTTATCGTTCTTTTTACTTTTGCTATCCACTTTTTTGCCGCCGCCCGATGCAGACGTAGGCTGTGATTGTCCAGCGCCGACACCGACACCGACACCAACACCGACATTTGTACTTCCCATGAGACCGACGTCATCCTCGTCCTTTCGTTTACCGGTGCTATCCGCTGTGGCCGGGAACAATGGTCCAAGGTCTGTGGCCGTCGGATACATGTCTTGGTGTTGTAAACCAAGCATCACCTGTATCGAGTGAACACCGCGTCCTTCCGATTTCTGTAATAACGTTGAGTTCAACGATGGTAAACTTTGTCCGGGAAAGTCCGCGAATATCGGATCATCGAAGGGTGTGCCCTCCATTTGTTGTTGCTGTTGTTGTTGCATAGCCTATTTGCACTTTCACTTGCGCGCGCGAAAAATCAAATCCGTTTTCATTTAATCAACACTAATCTGCTTGATTGAGGACGTTTGTACGGCGGCTGTTTTAATCAGAGGCAAGTACGAGCGTCGTTAACTTGGCACTGACTTCTGACATTATCACTCACTTATGTCAATTTATATTTGGCGAGAGGCACGGGGGAGGGTCCCTCGGGCACCAATAGCACGACCGCACGGAGGGTGAAACACTGCGCCATTGGCCCGACCCAGCTTGTCTCCTCGTCTGGTAGCGGCGCACGCGTTCCTCTACGATGGCGGTGGTCACGTGTGCACGCGCATCTGGATACGCGTCGCGACGACCCATGTGAACGGTCGTGCGTCGCGATGGACGGCCGCATCGTGCGCGCGAGGTACCGATGTCGGCACACACACTGGCGGTCCCGCGCCAGCCACCGAATGAGCTTATCAATTTACCCAATTTCAGTCATTAGCTCCATTAGGAGCGATTCCTTAATGCAATTCGACTCAATATTGTCCAATTGTTGTTATATTTTAACAGTGTGGCTCGCTACAGAGCAACACAGACGCTCTCCGGCAGCGGCCGGGGGTGCTACCGTCGGTGATGCTATCACGGGCTAAGTTACACGGTGCTATAAACTCTAGTTCAATATTCGGGACCTGGTGAAATCGAACCCGGTGGTCCCCGTGTCCAACGGTGCTCCATTGTCATCATATGGCGGGTCCAATGATCAAGTTTGTTCATGCATGGCTGCTATACAACGCGTGTCTCACTCTCTGTGCGTCCGTATATGTGTGTGTGTGCGTCCGTGTGTGTGTGTTGCAAGAGTTTAATCGAACACAGTGTGTGCCCTGTAAATGTACGTTTGTATGTGCGTGTTCGTACGTGTTCGTGGAAAACTTGTCGTTCCCGTGGTCCTTTCAGTGTACGCCGCGCGGAGTGTACCGGCGACAGACTATTATGCTCATCTACACCAATTGAGCCAATTAACGGAACACATCATCCTTAATTGAGCTTAACTCGCTCAATTGGTACCCGGGGCCTACGCATCACACATTCCGTACGTCCAGTCCGCGTGTGTATGTGTATGTTCGTCTGTGTGTACGTATTTGTGACAAGGAAACAAGCAGAACATGCGAGGGGCAAGGAAGGATACAACGATCATCCAACAATAACTGACAAGCCATGTTCAGCGTATACACTTTAATATATTATAACGATATTTTCATCTCCAACAACATTTATGTATTTATCTATCATGTTCCTTACACGTGTTGAAATTTATATTTACTTCAAATTCTTCATAACTAAATAAATAATCAAACTAATTTTACGAATTACCAACAATATTAATGGTAATCTTTTTCATATAACAAATATTACGAAATATTTCATTCGCAGGAAATATATAAAATATGTTCTAAATTAGTTAAATGTCAAATAAATTGACATAAGATATTTAGTTTTTTGTTATTAACTTATATATTGCATCAATTAATAGTGCATATTTCAGAATATGTACATATCACATTTTCCTATTTTGCATGCGGGAATAATAAAATCACTACCTACATTGTAATTATATCAGAAGAATAATAATTGGTGATTACGGCTTGAGATTAAGTGCAATTGCATAAAAACGATGTTTACATTTTCTTCTTCAGGACTACTTTTATGTACAATATTACTTGAAGGTCATAATGTTCATCTATTTGTTGTTTACTTCGTATGAAAATTATACCTTTGTCCATGATTACTAAACTATGAGGCGCTTATAATGTTTGAAAGAATGAATGAATTGAATATAAAATAAATCGAAACAAAGTCTGTCCGCAAGTACTTAATGGTAAATTTGTCATATAGATTTTTAGATTTTATATACATATTTTTAAATATATTAAACTCGTATTGTCCACGGGAAGATTTTAATGATAGTGTACTTTTTGCATATTTTAAATTTACACATGACGGTTAGGTGCGTAGGTATCAAAATATGTATCCTACTTCATGTCTACAATTTGATGTTTAATTTTTGAAATATGTATGTATTTTTGAAATTCACATCAATAAGCACATCCAACCAATAGCTTATATGAAAAACTACAATTAGTATCTAACTTAATTAATACATTTCTTATTACTTGTTTATTTTTAATAACACGTATTTATTTTTATCATTATTCTGCTTTAAAATGACGCGTATCTAATACGAGTATAATAATATGACAAAATTAATTTAGAAATTTTTTAAATGCATATATTGTGTCTACAAATTGCATTAGATTTTATTAAATGAAATTTCATTATAAGGGGAATATTTATGAAATGAAATGAAACGAAATTTCTCTGATTTTGTTCTGCAGCAAAACTATAATTATAATTATTCTAGTTATGACGTTTGCTGGGTGCTGCATTCATACTGTATAAACTTTGTGTATGATTAACAACAGTGTTCATACATACATACATACATGTGTTGGAGCGCACGACCCGCGTGACCGCAGATGCCGACGTGGCGATGGTGCGGGTCATCGCGGTAACAATTATTGTTATTATTAAACTAGGGTATCATTCTCTCCGTCAAGGAATCAATGGTGTAACACGTCCGTGGGAACGTCGTCTCTTACTCTGGGAATCCCGCATATGGAGGCGACGCGTGCCCATTTACCCTCATGTTTCACCCCTGGCTCGTGCGCCCATATGCCGGCATTGCTCGCCCGGATCCACTCACTTGCTCTTTAGTGCCCGTCGCAGTGTCATCTTGACAAATGCTACACAGAATCAGATAACATCGTTCCGGATACAAATCCCACATTATTCTACACAATTACTTATTATTTCGAAGTCTATTTTCTATTTTATCTTTTTAATCATCATCTATTTTAATCATTAAAGACATAATATGCAAACGCTGAATATTTCGAAATTCCGTTAAACCATATCTGTAGTAAAGTAAATCCACTCCAGGACCATGCATACTGGATAAAGTTGGAGATAAGAAATTTTGTTTCAATATCCAAAAAAAAAATTAGTTTTTACGATAATACAAATTTAATCACAAATTACAATCAAGCTGTTTAGCTTCTAGTTTTGTTCGGTTACCGGCGACTGACCATACATTTTTTATTTAGCTATTGAAATATTTCGACGTATTCTTTATACATAAATATTTGCGCTATTATGCGAAAAAAGTATTTAAACCTGTTCCAAATATGTATAATATGAATATATAAAATACAATGATTGCTATTCGCAGGTCGATAATAAAGCGCTGTTCAGAGCTACTAAATTGTTCTATTAAATTTGAACTGTAGCTATAGTTATGCTATAAAAATAGTTTCCATAGTAACAGTTTCAAATTTAGTAGAACTATTTAGTAGCTCTAAATATCAAATGTATTTAACATGTGCTATACAAATATAAATATAGAGAAATACAAATTTCAATAAACA
>JAGJTL010000069.1:1747316-1761566 GCA_022063505.1 Calosoma granatense | reverse complement strand
GTGAGAGTATAATCATTGATTATAATATTGAAACAATAATATTAGGATTTTTTATTAGATTTAGTTAAAATGACGAAATAATTTATCAGTATGGCACATACTGGGCGAAGGTTTTGTTATGGAAGTGTGCGTTATTAAGTTCATCAAGGGTAGTTTGAACAAGACCTCTTACTCTTTTCTCAACAACGTGAATAACAACGTTATGTAAAACCTTGGTGGCCAGTGAGGTTAAAACATTAACCAACCAGTCTACAAGTGGGTTACCGCTGAAATGAATCTTAACTGATCCAGCATTGGTGATTTGGAAATCTTGTAAATTTATTTCAGCAGTGACGGTATCAACAGTAATATCTACAAACACATTCATGCCGTGAATTCTGCCTTCAATACCACCATGTGGTCCAATGTTCATGATGGATGCACTGTAGTCGTAGTTTATATTCAAAGTATTGAAGGCAACAGGAAAACGCATGTTCAGAATATTCCCTTCGTATTCCATGGTGGCGTCGCCACTGCGATATATACCGCTAATTCCTTGCAGCCAACCATTTTTCAGTGTAAAGTCGCCGTGGAAGTTGATTAAACCAATTTTCTAAATGAAAAATATATAAAATTATATAATAACAAATAAATAATAGAGCTGTAGGCATTATATATTTATAATATGAATGTTTAAACAATGATGGTTCATTGTTATCACATTTTATTCATATATTAATCGAAACTAATTAATAGTGTTATTATAAATCGAAATAATATAATACTCACCACACTGAAGCCTTCAATTTTGTCTTCGACTTGAAGAGGATCATAGCCTTTGATAACAAAGAATTTGCTGGCTCTAAGTAGAATAATATCCATATAATCATTTACGTTGGCCGTAATTTTCTTTTGTCTTTCCATAAAACGAATATTGGATGCAATAAATTCATCCAAGGATACCTCAAATTGATGTATCTCCTTAGCACAGACTGTACCTATGGCCAATAGGCACAACGCAACCACGAAAACTTTCATTGTAATTAACGTTCAAAACACAATGATTACTGAACAGTAAGCCAAAAGTACGTTTTCTGCCCTTTATATTGGAAGAGCACTGCTCATGGATGACGTGCGATTAGATAATAATCACAAGTTATTTTGATTTCAATATACACTACGCATACCATAGTATAACTATAACCTGTGATTAGATTTTAAAATAAAAAAATAATTCGTTGGATACTGTTCAATTACAATTGTTTCATTATCTATATCATTGAAATAATCAAATACCAATACATAAAATGATAACCTTAGACTCCTAAAAAAGACGCAAAACTATTTTATTTTACTATGATAAGATTGAATCTATTAATTTTGTTCCCATTGATCAAGATTAAAGAATCTAAAAGTTGAATAAAAATTATTCAGATTATAAGAGAGGCTTTATATAGACAACAAACATAAAATTTTAAAAACAAAGGATTAGTGATAGAAAGATATAGAAATAAATACTGACACCATTTACGTTGTATGGTATCGTTAAAATTTGTTAATTATGAACTTTAATTTTAAAATCTTGGACACGTCATAGTAGAGGCCCGTAGGGCTAAAATACTCGAAAATTACGGTCAGTGCAGCTTGCGCAACAGTGCTTTCTGCATTTTAATTTCTTCTTGTATGAAGTTCTTATGCAGTAATACAGTATTTGGAGTTCAAATAATGGGTCATTGTAATTATACGGAGTAACCCAACATATTCATATTTGAATTCAGTTTCCGAAATTCCGATAGTGGCCTGTTTCAAATCATTATCAAAAATGAAGCTTTAGTAATTCTCTTTGTAAACATCAAAGGCAAAAGAGTAGTCTACATTGCAGGCGATATTTATTAGAATTTCTGTTTATATTCTTACATTTAAACTGATAAATTGGCAGCATATATTATTCGTTATTTGTAATTTTTAGGTGTTATATTAAAGTTGGTTTAAAATTTTTAAACTGCTCTGAGAATTGTATTTTTGCATTTCGTATTTAAAATTTAAAATAGACGAAGACAGTGATAAGAGCGCCATAGTGGTCAAAAGTTAAGCTAATGCATTAGTTTGTGTTGTGTAAATGATATTTTTTGTACATATGTTTAGCAGAAAAGATCAACTCTTACGAAAAACTGGACCCGATGGAATTGGTCGTTTTGATTTTTTACGACTATTAAAAAAAGAATTCGAAGAAACCATCCAGAAAGGTAAATTATTAATTTATATTTGTCTCCTAACCTAAGTTATTCTCGTGCGCACAGTCGATAACGTCAATCGGAACGTTAGTTCATTTTGTACCAATAGATGAGCACTACTTGAAATGTTTCAGATTCCAAAAATCAAATTCTTGCAAATTTAGCTAATTTTGCATATGATCCAATAAATTATGAGTATATACGATCTCTGAATCTAATAGATTTATTTTTGGACCAGTTCGTGTCTGGTAATGAAGAACTAATACATTTTTCTTCTGCTGCCGTATGTAATTTGAGCGCAGGTAATTAAAAAAAGTTAATTAAATTTCATTTTATTAATATAATAATTGTTTGACAGATCCAACAAACAGAGATGTTATAGTACGTAAAAATGGAATCAAACTAGTTGCTAAACTTTTATGTAGTAAAGAGGAAGAAGTCGTTTTAAATTGTATTACAACACTTATGTTTCTAAGAACTGAGGAAACAGATTCTGAACTTCGGTCCTCAGAAATAATTAATAAGATACAAGAACTAAAAAAGTATGGTGGTCCTCGTTTAAGAAATCTTGCTACACTTTACTTAGAAGAATAATGAGTGCAGTGTCAAAAATAACTAGGAGGCAATTTCCAAACCTCTATTGTATGTTAAGAACTTATAGTAGTACTAAGTTAAAAGCAGGTGATATTGCAATAGTCTCGAAGAAAATAACTGAAGAAGAAATTGCGGAATTTTCACGATTAACAGGAGACACAAATCCTATTCATAATGGAGAAAGGGGCATTGTTCATGGCGCCTATCTTAATGGATTAGTATCAGGAATAATAGGAACCAAATTACCAGGGCCCGGAGTAATGGTTGTTTTTCAGAATCTTCGATTTCCAAATAAATGTTATGTGGGAGATTTAGTCACTATACAAGTCCAGCTATGCTCATTACGAAAACTCTTACATGTGGAATATACTTGTGTAGTGGACGGAAGAACAGTATTAGAAGGAGATGCGAAATTAATCTTTGACAAATAGTATTTGCAAATCTTGTTTATATTTGTTGCAAATAAAATTAAAATGTAAGATTGTATTGCACAATGCATATTGCGGTCAGTGGAAGTTGCAACAACTGCTCACCATGCATAAATATAAATGAGAATTCGCATACAAAAGCATATTTATATTTATAGCAAAACGAAGTATTACAAATAACGGTCAGTTCGATAAAGTGTAGTTGAACGTAGTGGTTTGTATAGGACCGCGGGAGAAATGTATTTTAAATTAAGTTTTATGATGGCAGTCATTATGTTGACATTGATTCGTTGGGCGCAGACTACTGATAACGAAATAGATACGGGTTTAGAAACGCCGTGCACATGTGCTATATTCCTTTCTGGTCAGTTCAAATGGAATTCCAAAGATCAACCAACGGGTAATGCAGCTCTTCAACAGGAGCTTGATCGGCCGTTCACAAAAGGCCCGATTGGCATTCGTCAGTGCACGAATAAATGCTTGGAAACGGTAAGTTGGTGCTAGTCTCCAGCTTCCTACTCTCCTCCTGACTAGTTTGTACATTTTCCAATTGTTTGCAGATCGTCAGGCATTTACCAAACAGCCCTGCGATTATTTGTGCTACAATTGATCGGGACTGTTTCAAGGAAAAGGCGTATTTGTTCATCAAGAATGGCAACTCCGCGTGGCATAATACTAAGTTGTCTGCAGGCCGCGAGTATTGTTGTAAAGAAAATATCCATTATAAATGTCCACTGTAGTTAAAAATTTATTTTGTGTAAACTAATTATTGTCAATAAAATATTTATTTTCCCTGTAATAACTGGGTATATGATTTATATGAATATATTGAATATTTGTTTTTGGGGTTTGTTTTGTCAAATAATGAGAATGGTGTGTGTGTGTGTGTGTGTATACGCATGATGATGATGGTACATGCATACGTAAGACACGTGGCTAGATGACGGCAACAGGTCACGACCGACCGGAAGTGTATAGCAGTGGTGGTGGTGCCGGAGGGAAGCAAGGTCACTGACGCGGCCTCGTTAGGCGGGCGGCAACCCTGCACGATGCGACACTCACTGGCCAGGCGCTGGTTGGAACTCTGTGTGTACGTATACATACTTATGTACACGGTACATGGGAACGGGAAGAGGTATGAGGGGGAACGGGACAACTCGGGCCCCAACAGTTACGCACTGCTGGCGTGAGGTCGTCAACCCCCGGCCAAACATCTCTGTGGCACCGATGATGATCTTAGGATGTTATCTCCCTCCGTATGCCGGAACCTGGCTGCTGTCGCTTGACTAACTAAACAATGTATTACTAACGCTAAAATACTATGATCGTCCAATACACCTGC
This sequence comes from Calosoma granatense, assembly GCA_022063505.1. Lineage (NCBI taxonomy): Eukaryota > Metazoa > Arthropoda > Insecta > Coleoptera > Carabidae > Calosoma > Calosoma granatense. The sequence continues at coordinate 1,756,989 of JAGJTL010000069.1, read as the reverse complement.
TGCGAGAACGAATGTACATATATACATACAGAGTACATACCATACCTCTGCAACTCGATACGTACCGTGTCTATCTTAACGGTCTTTTAATTTCTATACATGCACATGCATACACATATGTTTTATTATTACAGCAACAGATACAGGTTGGAAGTGTATGGTAAAAGTATTTGTATTAGAACTAGAGAATCACATGCAGTAAGCATGGAATAAATCTATGACTAAATAAAAGTTTACTCTTTTGTAACGAAAACGGAACACGAAATTATTGTCAAAAATAACTTATTACTGTTGATGACCTAAATTTTTGGGGAGAAATCACCCTCATTAAAATGAAAGCGCTTCATAATTAGTTTGCTAGCGGACAGTACAATTCTTTAAATGTGAAAATGTGGAGGAGAGAAAGTAAGGTGCGGTATGTTGGTGGTGCGTTGATGCGTGCGTGTGCACAACACCCTTGTAGTTATATGGTATACGAGAAAGGCTGTCCGCATCGTCGTACAAGCGGTACGAAGTACACGCACAAGGCACACGCACGACGGAAAACAGCGTCGATGACTTTCGACGTTCACTGGGTCACGGCGACAGAGGCGCGCGTTCATTCTGGGAGCTTGGTGGCGATTTGACGAGATATAATACTTGCGGCGGTGGCGGGTGCGGGCGTACGAACGTACGTTCCAAGCGACCGAATACCGTGACGTCACTAGCGGGAGCGGCCGGCTCTCAGCTTAGACTAGTGTTCCCACGACGTGAGGGCTCTGGTCCGGGGAGGTCTGCCAGGAAGTGGCCCGTCGAGCGCCGCCGCTGTTGCTGCTGTTGAACAGCCACTACGACAGCGTTCGTTGAACCCAGCGCGCCCCGGGGCCGATCCGGTGCGGTCATCAACCCGGGGCGGCGCACGTGTACGGGTCCCACCTGTTGGGCGCCGCACTGGATTATATTTGGTATAAAGGGAACGCACCCTCGGCAGCGCGCCGCGGGAAACTATTACAGCACACACAACTGAGCTGAGACTCATCTCACTGATGATTTCGGGGGGGTCAACTACCCGCGCACTCGCGAGAGCACACGTGTGCCCCATCGCTGTCCAGTCGACCATCGTTGTACGCGCTTGCATTGTAGGATGATAGAGGAAGACGATAGCGTTGGCCGACTGGGCGAGCCCTCAATGTGAGAGCGCGAACATTGTTGATCAAGCGAAGCGATAGACAAGGCTGTGTGTAATCAGTGCGTACAGTACGTAACAGGGCCGCTGCACATCGGTACCCCAAGGTCAGGCGGCGGTGGTGGTGGTGGTGCTGGCCGTGTAGAGTGCGCTCGTCCACACGGGGCAGAGAGAAGTCACAATTCGGTGGCGAGAGGGTTAACACGGACAATAACTTGTCAGCCCCCAGCCCCAACGAAAAAGTGTACGTGTTCATGTGTATGTGCTTGTGCGTGTGTGTCGTGCTGTGAAGCCGAGATTTGTCATGTAAGTACTGCTATGATTTTCTGAATATTGTGATTCGACCTTATACGACACCCTTTGACTCTGATGACGTAGTAGATACGTACAATTGCGCGCGACTCAGTTTGCAAATCGTGCAGGTTTTGATTTTGTCAGTACTAGACTGAGATCGCGCCCCCTTTTACGGATGAGTTGTTCCTGACAGCTAAATGTAAATTGAAATTTATTATACTTCATTCGTATATGAATATACATAAATATTTTACGTAATTAAATATACGTATATATTCGTGACTATTTTTATTTTGAATTATTATTTCACAATTTCTTGAATTTTGCGCCTCGCCCGCAACCCCGAATGAATCCCGAACATTTCCGAGTGTTAGATGAGTGAGAAGGCAGATTGCTGACATGGCGACTTGAAAAGTGCAGTAAAATAATTCGGTCCTCCAAGGATATCACCCCTCGCTTTTAAAGTGTAATTTGAAATGGCAAGGTAATGATAGATATATTGTTAACGTCGAATATGTTGTGTACAAGTGATTGTGAAATATGTGGTGATTGTGAATAATACAAATGTAAATATTAGAAAACTGATGGTGCTTGCTACGGCGTTAGGGTCGACAGCTCCCTTTACCCTGGCGTAAAAATCAATATATTTCTTGATGTGTATAATTGGAAATTCGAAGATCAATAAATAATTTGGCCAGCAGTTAGAATATTAAAATACAGTTAACTTATGGGTGAATATTGCGTGCTCTGTGTATGTTTTATATATCATAGTGCTCCGTAATGGGGAAAGGGTTGCGTAAACTAGCTCTTAGTATCATGGTAGGCGGGGTGTAGTTAGTGATAAAAATGGCGGAAGGGCTGTGTCCATTTTATATTGAGGGGTTTGACTCACGTATTTAACTCGTATACAAGCACTGGAAATACCTCGCGGAGCAATACGGAAAACATGAATCTTGTTTATATTTGTATTTAAATAGCGTCCGTGATGCAATGCGATAGAGGACGAACCCGCAGCTTCCTACTATGATGTAATAATGATTCCGGTTCGTGTTTCATCTTGGCCACCTGTATGATTCACATGCAGCCATTGACAGATGATTTGCTTGAAATGTTTTTAATTGATAAAAAGTGTAATATGAATAACATACATATTTGAAATAGTTTAATTCTATTACTGCGGAATATTTAATCTAAAATTTAGTACAAGTGTAATTATTTTACGGACTTTGCCTCAATGTTTTATTTTGTGTCAAATTTTTACATTTACTGTTAATATATGATTGACATAAAATACAGTTTATTTTAATGTGTAATAAAAACAGAATGCATATAGTGAAAATAGTTTTGTATGCTTATAATTATGTTTTGATTTGCAGGTTATTGAGTATACGACAATAACTTGCCACCATCCATGTCAAGCATACCAAATCGGCATTCGAATCAGCAATATCAACCCAACGTTGGGGCTCCCGCACCTTCCAACATGTCTTCTCAAAGATTTTGTTTGCGATGGAACAATCATCAATCTAATTTGTTGTCAGTGTTCGATCAGTTACTACACGATGAAAGTTTTGTTGACGTTACGTTGGCAGTGGAGGGTCAGTTGCTGCGCGCTCACAAGATGGTGTTGAGTGCGTGCAGTCCGTACTTCCAAGCACTATTTGTAAATCACCCAGATAAACATCCGATAGTAATATTAAAAGACGTCCCATATTCGGATATGAAGAGTTTATTAGACTTTATGTACCGTGGCGAGGTGAGCGTCGACCAGGATAGACTTACTGCTTTCTTGCGGGTGGCAGAGAGTTTACGTATCAAGGGGCTGACAGAGGTGAACGAAGAGAAATGTGACATTCCTAGTATTACGTCGTCTCTGATGCAGAATCCGCATCATCAGCAGAATACAGCGCTGAATCCTCCGCCACACTTGCACAGAATACAACATTCACACAAACGATTCGGCCACATGCTGAATCCGCTCTTGGGCAGTGCACTCATGCAACCGAAACGGAAGCGGGGCCGACCGAGGAAGTTGTCGGGCAGTTCCAATGGTACACCAGGTGCGATGGGTAGTCCAGCCGAGGATTTCGACAACCGTGTCAGCGGTGACTTGCTAGTACAGGGTAGTCCAGAGATGCTCGAGGTCAAGATGGGTATGGATGGTTTTGGTGCAGGTGGTAACACTTCTGACTCTAGTACCGGGGGCAGACCTGATGCACGTGAACCAGACGATGAACTGAAGATCAAAGAGGAGGAACCGATAGCAAGCACATCCAAAGATCAGGAAACAAAATCACAAGATGAATTTACGTCAGGTAAGTGTTGTTTTCTTCTATAAAGTATTTACACATTACGATTAGATTAACACATATGTATTTGTTATACACACGTATGTAAATAGTACATACTTGTACATTCTTATCTGATGGATTTACGTTACGCGGTTTCGGGTTACGGCTTTTGTTCTGTAAATATGTACCGTGAATAAGAGATAGCGCGAGTTGGATGATTGTAGTTTTAGGTTTCTGTAGAGAAGTGTGAAGGGAAAAGCTATAGTGTGGGGCGCGTCGGCGTGCGTGTTTAGTGTTCACAACTGCTACTGTGCGGAATGGCGTGGAGGTGAGTTGAAATGAACTTGTATAAGGGAAGAGTGAAAGGAATGAGCCGGCCGTTACCTCTCACTGAGCCAGGAGTCGACGCGGCTTATTCCCTATAGCTTTTCCCTTTAACATGGTGCGACACTTGCAGTAACCGTACTAATTGGGTCACGGGCCCTCTTCCAGATGCTGGTGCCGCCACAACACAATGCTCCGACTTCAACTCATCCCTGCACGAGGAGTGCAGTTTCCAAGAGCTGTCCGACTCGGAGACGAATGACCTAGACGACTCGTACAACGATTCCAGCGATCAGAAGTTCGATCCGAAGGCAATACTGGAAACGTACATAACTACACAGCAGTCCCGGGTTAAGAAACGTAACAATAACTCTAACGTGTTATATGACAACCATGCCAGCTCACCGGACGTGCTCTTTGATGAACTGGTGATTGACGATACGGATTTACGATCGGCAATCAGAAGTTCACAGTATGAGAACTACACGAGGAAGATATGTGATCCGGATAAGTCGGCGAGGGATTTCTGTGTGAGGGAGAAGGATAACCTGTATAGATGTACGGTGTGCGACAGGGTGTACACGCACATAAGTAACTTCTGTCGACATTACATGACGTCCCATAAGCTAAATGTGAAGATGTACACGTGTCCCGTGTGTTTCAAGGATTTCACCAGGAAAGACAACATGCTGGCACATGTGAAAATCATTCACAAACAAACGGTACTGCCATCCGAACAGCAGAACAACGTAACCATGTGATCCATGCTGACCGAGTGTGGCCTTAGTAGACTGCTCAAGTGCATTCATTTATTACCTTACCTTACCTTACAGATGGTTGTAATGGGTGGCCTTATACATTTGTTATATTTCTTAAGATATTTATCTAGATAAGAATTACTACGACTGTAGCACAAATATATATTTTTGATATGTTAAGTGTTACTTAAAACCGAAAGTATTTTTAATGTTAAAGAGATTTTTGGAATTGGAAACAGGGAAATAAAATGAATTCGTTTATAATATGATATATGTGGGTATATGAAAATTAGGGATACTTAATGGTACTTGCTGATTGGTTCGTGTAAAGTGTACGTTGTTACGTTAGTGGCATCGGGTCGAAGGGACAGAGACAAGTGAATGAAGACGTGCCGTGCCGTGCCGTCCAGGTAAATTGTCATTCCGCACAATCACTTGTCTGCATACATTGTTGACGTATGTTTTTTGTTGAGTTTGCTATAGCTGTACTTGGTTACAACATCGGTAGTTACTCAGTAGTAGACATTTTGGTTGAATGCACAAAGTTCTGTTTTATTTAGCGATTGTAGCGTGAAACTTATTATTATTATTATTTAATGCGGATACAACTTTTTAGTACATATTCGAGCACATTTAGTTTTGCTAGACATTACCTCATAATTTATTTATTGTTAGTATGGAATGCGTATATTTTTCATATTTTAGTTGGAATAAAGAATGAGTGTTTATGATTATTTTTTTGTTTTCCTGCAACCCCCAGATCCTTCAGTATTGTTTCGATTTGTTACTTAGTATATTCGATCAGGTATCATTATGTTGATTTCATCTGCATGATTTTGTTACGCTTTGTGGATAAAATGTTGAATGATCTATTTACTTGGGTGTTTGCTGTTTAGGAGATCCTGCTACCCCACAAAAACTATTAACACCGAAATCAGAGAATACAGCGACGTCACAGATGCAACCGCCGGACACTGCGTACTTCGCCACCCCGGAGAATATCAATAACAACATATATAATTCTTCCAGTGGCGGCGGTGGCGGTGGCAGCGGGTCTAGTGGTGGAGCATCCACTAGTACCATGCCCAGTGCGGCAGGTTCTGCAAGTGTACCGCCGCCACCGCCACCACCCTCCGGACGGCAACCTGTCCGTAAGCGGGTGCGTAGACGTACGATGTCCACGAGTCAGGATCCCGCAGAGCAACTGACAGAGATGTCGGTGCGTGGATTGAACCTGTTCAGGTACGCTAGTGTGAACGAGGGCGTGTACCAGTGTACGGAATGTGCAAAGGTTGACGTACAGAAGACGTTCAAGAACAAGTACAGCTTCCAAAGGCATGCGTTCTTGTACCATGAGGGCCATCAGCGGAAAGTGTTCCCGTGTCCGGTGTGTGCTAAGGAGTTCTCTCGGCCCGATAAAATGAAGAATCATATGAAGACGGTGCACGATTGCTTCATGCCCAAAGATTGTGTCTTTCCGATGGGGTTTTTCCTCCCTCCGTAGTGGTGTGCAAAGCAGATAACAAACATACAAACACCACCACCACCACAACCACTAGCATTTAGAATGCTCGCGATTTATGCTGCAATCCCAGATTGCAATATTGTAGATTATTATTATTATTATATATTCGATATCGTTGGTGCTAACTGCCTTACTAAAAAAACAAAAAAAAACACCATTCTAAATGGAATAGATTGTTGGAATTTATATATGTTATATTTATATCTTTGTTTTGTACCTCTGCGAGTACAAGAGAACATTGGTGATATGTACGTGTGTATGCACCGAACCGTATAACCCAGCCAGACACATATACACACACACACACAAATATATATATATACACTGATATTTTATACAGACACACGTCAATTCATGCACACGGCTCTGAGTTATGTGCATGATTTATAGATTCGGCGACCGGTTTATGCTATTTATTTAATATTATATTACTGATGACTGTTTTCTATAATGTGGATGTTGTCCAGGTGACGTTATAGATACTGACACTGATGCTTACGGTACGCATAGCGACTAGTTTAGGTAATCAGTGAGTCAGTCAGCGAGTCAATGTGTATGTACAATGAACGGTTCGGTTATGGTTATTATTAATAACACATTCGATAACATTTTTACGTTACGTTGATTACTGAAGTTAATCGATATCTACTAATTATTATGGTTTGGAAGTAGATTTAGGGGTTGCAATAACAATCGTACTACAGTGCACTTTTAGTACTATAATCAAAAAATTTTATTTTTTCATTTTTGAAAAGTTTTTATTATTTTTACGCCGTTAGACGCACAAATGACAAAGAATAAGTACTAACGTAAAACAAAAGATTTTAGATGTAAGGTGTTGGGTTTATATCGGAGTATAAAGTGTAAAAAAGTATAATGCAAATATTTAGTTATATTTCTAAAGTTTAATGAAAATTAATAAAAATGTTACTGTATTTATATAGATATATAGATTGCAAATATCAAATTTATTGAAGTATATAAATATATAAATATTATATATTAATTATTTACATTTATATTATATATTGACCATTTTTAAATGGGTATTTAGTTAGGAAGATATAATAACACATTGTAATAACTTTTTGGACAGAAGTACTTTGAGTTGGAAATGTATTAGACTTGTCCCACTGGCTATTGCAATAGGAATCTTTATTTACTACATCATTATTTACACAATCACGATGCGATAGATTAGATGGTTTTTGATTTATTATGTTTTGTTTCATTTTGAAAAGAAAATCTTTTTTTATGTATATTATATTATGGCTTTAGGCCAGTTATCCATCAGTCGTTCTTCCAAGGTTCTCCCGTCATCCTGACCATCAGGCACAGCTGACGGCAATCTTTAAATCTATACATATATCTATGGATAAATAATAATTGATGATAATAAAAAGTGTAACATGTGCAATTATTAATTCAATAACTAGTGTTAAGAGAGTTCTCTCGATATATCGTCCTTGTAACAATGCTGTTGTTAGTACAACTAAAATTCACACGCTTTTCTAGACACCGCACGCAGAATGGAATTACATATTTAGTTACCAAAATTATGTATGATTTTATTCATTAATGTTTCGCTTGAATTATATTTTGCTATTATGTCAGTTGCAGGTTTCAATTTTCATATCTTTGTACGTGTCCGTTATTTTATATATCTAAGTAGTAATATGACGTTTATAAATACGTTGCATCTATGTAATTAAGTATACATTACTTAGGTACATGTGCATTAACAGTTGGCTAAATTTTTTCAAAGTTTTAAACAAGAAAAAATTACGTGTGGTGCAGATATGATACTGAATTACAAAATATTGAAAATATGTTTTTATTAAGAAACCAGTTAATTGTATTTTTCGTTTATTAATAAATAAATCTACCTCTATATGTGTACAATAACGCATCCTTTCTTATATCCAGCACTCTAGTTAACTAACTGTCATTTACTATTTCCCTACTAACTTTCATCATCTTCACATGTTTACAGGTGGGGACGAGGCTGCAGTCACTGTACGTCTGGTGTCTGCGCCCCTTCGACTGCAAGAGACCACAGTCATTATGTCCTCGCAAGCGGCGACGGAGGCACGTACTGTACCAGTGATCCAGAGTGTAGCTGAGTCTGCAACGGCGCCGGCCGAGCACGAGCCCGGCGTCCATTTCCTTACCGACGATCAGAATAACACGTTGGTGATTGCACGGGCCGATGAACCGGATGGTGGCGGTGTGTACGAGCCGGACGGGGGAGGTGGTGGTGGTGGTGTTACGGGTGTGGTAAGATCCAAAAGCGAATTGCTCGAGTACCTGATCAGAGACGATGGAAGCGTCACATGTAAACTTTGCGGCGAGGTGCTGGCCAGCCGGACACATTGGTACCGACACAAATACAAGTTACACGTGCCAAATGTCGGAGGGAGTCCCGCAGCCCCAGTCACTGCTGCTGCTGCTGCTGCTACGACGACGATAACTGTGACGCCGGCTGCTGTTACGGTTTCTACCACACCCTCTGCTTCGGGCATGAGTCCGTCACCGTTGTTCCGGTGTGCGCATTGTAACGTATTTTTCAAGAGTCGCAAAGGTTACATGGGTCATGTGTCAGCGAGGCATCCTACTGACGGTGAGGAGGAGGTGGTGGTGACTGCCGATGCACTAGCCAGCAGTGACGTTGCTGCCACTGTGGCCGCTACAGATGGCCCTGTGAGTAAGACGCCGCGACGCAAGGAGACGTGTGTCCGCGGCGCGGACTGGGAACAGCAGCGGGAAAAGGAGGAGAAGCTGGTGGCGGATATTATCGACAGGGTGCGCAAGGAATGCGAAGCACAGGGGGCGGCCGTGTCACGGCGTGGATACAGCCGCAGATCGACCGTAATGAACACTTGTAACTAGATGCGCGCACGCCCTCTATTCTCCCGAATATCGGCACGATGTCGATATACTACAGTTGTGATATTTTCGAAAGAAAAGCCAAATGCACTGTGCAATATATGTACATACACATATATGTGAATATATATGTACATATATATATGTATAATATTTAAGTAAGTTTACTTGGTTGAGAGATATTTTGTACGTACTATTTATACGTATCCATGATAATGGTGCAGGTGAATTGTCAATATACGAGTAGGTGTGTGTTGACTGCGTTCTCCTGATACTGTCCGATAAAAAGTCTGATAACTTGAGTGATTTTGTCTTAATAATTGATTAGTTTAGGATACAGTTCCGTTTGCTTCCTGGGATGGTCACTTTGACCTGGTCCCTTCCGAGATGCCAAATATTATATATATATAAAGTAGTAATGACAAATATA
>JAGJTL010000069.1:1733142-1747205 GCA_022063505.1 Calosoma granatense | reverse complement strand
ATATATATTAATTTTCTGAATGTAAAGATGGTGAAATAAATTGCCAAGCTCACCACCGATCTTTTAATTTGTGTAGAAAATAAAATGTGTGCTTTGAACAGATGATCGAGGGGAAGAATAAACATACGAGTATGCAGTCTTATCGTAAGTATGTATGTACAAGAAATAAGTAATAATGAATACAGAACAACGCAAGAATTATTTGAAACTGAAATAGAATAGTATATTTATTAATAGGATAAATAACACTTTCGAATCTATATTATAATAGTATGTACACAACATTCACACCTACAACACTGTCGTAACAAGTCCGGATTAGAAAAAGTGCGTGCACACAATTCAGTCAGTAGCACGGGTCACACTCTCAGTTCTTCCATAGTGTTCTGTTTAGCGTTCATTTGCGTGTTCTTCTTCGTGAGTGTACCGGTGTTGATGAGCTGCATCCCGTGCGCAGATAACAGCGGCTGATTCTCGGGTACTAACGTGTTCACCTGTGGTTTCGCGTTCTTTGGTGGCGGCGGCGGTCTCGGAAGCGTGGCGTTGTTTTGTGGCAGATCAGCGAACTCGGGCGGTGGCATCTGGTGGTGCGAATGATGATGACCGAGTATTGTTGCAGGATCAGCCTTAAGTCCCACGATGCCACTCTCCAGATCTCCACAAATATTGTTCGGCATCTGGCCGTTTTCTGAACGTTTTTTTGGCTGGCCCCCATTTTGTTCGTTCATTCGCGTTTTGTCACGTTGATAATAGACGCCCGCAAATATTAACACGTTCAGTATGAGCAGTGAACATCCTATAGCTATCGTGACACTCAGTGCAGTTGAGTAAGCAGCGAAACCATCCTCGACGGTGTGCTGTGTGGTGCTTGCACCAGTGCCAAGCAAGTCTTCCGTCAGCAGACCAGAGTCTATCGTGGCAGATGTTACCGTTGTCGTGAGGTTCACTGCTGTCGGTAGATTTCGACTTGGTTCAGGAGTTTCTGTTGTTGGCAGTTTTCTTGGGGTGAGAATAGGCAATCGGGGTGTGGGAGGTTCATCGTCTATGAGATCATGATGTGATCGGGGTACATCATCACCACCTGGTCGATGCAAATCTGGTACCAGATTCAACCAAAATGATAATCGATGTGCACGGTAATGATTCTTGAGCTTTGGTTTCGTATCTGAAGCAAATAAAATACATAAGTACACATGTGCATTTGTGTAATCGAAGTTACATATATTTTTAAGGGGGACAATATTTATTTATATGAATCTATTAACACAAAGTAATAAAACAATTAAATATTACGTAAGCGTAAGATAAAGTTTTGTAGAAAATAATAGAATTTCTAAAAATTGTATATATTTATTAATTTGACAAACGGATTTCGGATATTAAATCATATTTGTTGTTTATAATATTATTGCAAAATTAGAATAAAATATATTTGACAAATTGGAAATGAAATATTGGTAGGTTTGGCAATGAATTGTTTACGTACCGAGATTCAGATATTTTTTGTGTACAGCTTCGTATGCTGTCCACTCGATATTTTTGAATCGGTTCCGGTCTTGGCGCACTCCGTGCACAGGTTCCGTTTCTTGTGGCTCGTTCGGGTTGCCGGTTCGGGCAAAGTTACTCCAATATATCATAGTGGCTTCGGCCAGCAGCATTTCCGACTTGGTGTAGTTACGCACAAAGTGCATAAAGCCGCCAACCAACGGTGCCCCGAATATGTAGGGAAGTTCTTCGCCATGGATACAGCCTTGGCGCTGAAATACATTACATGAACGTGTGTAATACTCATTCAGATACCGAATGTTCACGTCCATCGTGCATTTCCGGAATTTCGAATATATATATACACGAGTCGGATCCGACATTCCGGCAACGACAGTAAAAAAGTTATATACATATACAAATATGTATACGTACATACACATGCAGATACAACAACACAAAGCCGTGAGCAACGTTCAATGGGTTGGGTAGGCGGGGTGTGGCTTGTAGGCGTGCAGCGACAAAGTGTACATGAATTCGTGCCGGTGTGGGTGATATATTGCTCGCATTGAATAATTTAACCTCTCACAAGCAGAGCAGCGACCAAGCTAGCACATCCGTGATGCTGATGCTGCTGCCGGTACTTTTTTAAATTTCACTTTCGCATATACATACGTACGTACGTACGTACGTGAACAGACGCCGTAGAGCGCAGCGTAAGCGGGAGCGGCAGCTGAATGGAATGCGCAAACTCTCCATCAAGTGTTCGCGACAATAATGACATTTGTGTTGAAGGCGACCGACAATTAAAAAATGGTATATATTCTATCGCCTCTTAAATCCATATATTTATTGTATTTACGTATTTGAATAATTCATTTAATTATAATAATTCTTTATGACACAGGCGAGATTTTTACTATTATCATTTTCGGTTTTTGACATGCTCCGCTTTAAAATCAATTTATATGTATTACTCCCGCAGTGTATATAAAAGGAAAGACGCCATGCGGAATAAATTTCCATAGCATTGTACTGATAAAAGGAAATAATTGTGAAAGGGAAGTTGATGTTTAAAAAGATGTTGTTTTAATACTGAGTGTCATTCATGTTTCTTGTATTTATGTAAATTGTTTACTTATAATTTTTATTTACTTGAATAATTTTTAATATATTTGTACAAACATGCTTGTATTGAATTAGATATAATAATTGATCTTACATTTTTATATACGTCTAATATTTCTAAATATATATGATAATTTTATACCACTTTTAAATTAGAGGAATTAAAATTTTTTCTAAATAAATATTAATAACAAGGATTATTAGAACAACATTTTTCTTTTTCAAAATATGCATTTTACAGAAATATTGTGTAAGCGAAAATTGTTTGCTAGTCTATTTCTAAATGATGCATGTATATAGGGTAGGTATATGATATATGTATGTATGCAGATTATTTCACAGATGGTTATGATGCAGTAGCTATGTGCAAGTTACTAACCTGTGGATAATCCCCGAATTTGGTTTGGTAATCGAACACATATAGATACGAGTTCCGGTGTTCGGCACTGTGCAAATCTGCGGTATGTACGACCGGTGCCACTACCTGTGCGTCGCTTAGCGCCTCGAGCGTCTCATCCCGAATGTTGATTGGATGCTGCACGGGCCGCTCCCAATCCGTGTACTCATTCACAATTGTCGCCAAGATTTCGGATAGGTGATAGCTGGCACACACATTAACATAACAATCAATGAACTTTGACAGTCCTGTTCGCTGAGAAATCAATAAAATGTTTTAATAATAAAACGCCACTACAGTTCGAGTCAGCCATCCTTACTTCTGTAATTAGGTCGCAGAGAAACTTCGATTTAGCTGAGTTGTGAACTTGCACAATGTATAATTTCTACAGAATTTTGCAGTGATCGTATATAGGAAATTATTATTTTCGAGCTGTAAGGCACAACCTAAAATTCAATCCCTTTATGGAAAATAATCTAGTTACTTTTTTGTCTAGGGCAAAATTGCTTCTGGATTGTTATTAATTTTATTTAATAATAATATTATTGATTATTTCATTACATATATGCAGATTAGACAGTTAGTAATAGGAAATAATGAAAAGTTTACAAACCTATAAGTACGTCTGACGAAGGAACGGAGAATTTTGGAACGTCGATCCGCTTCGATACCATACTGGACGTCGTCCCCACTGAATGCAAAGTACGCCTCTGCTTTGACTACCCCCAGTAGGAGGTCGTACTTTGATAGTTTGGCGACAGCGGGTTTACGAAGGAGAACACTGTTCAAAGTATTGATAGTGTTTTGCGGTTGGTCCTGTCGCTGGGTTTGGCCGCCGTAGTCCGAGTAATGCTGGTTCTCGCCTGTAATCCCTTGTTTGGTTACTACTAGTCCACACATAAACGTACCAAAATCGCAAATAGTTACTGCTAAGTTCATAGCATTACATTGTGCTTACTCAAAATTATTCATTCATATTTATGTGTTTTATTCTACAGCATATATATGTACCTATTCTAATTTAATAAATTTAATCATTAAATTAAAAATTAAATTTGAAAAAATAAACATTATATTTTTGTTATATCCAGGAGTATTCATATTCTTTAATTATGTTTTGAATTTAGTTGATAAATAAATCCATTAAAATTTGTTTTAACAGTTTAATAAAAAATTATATGCTGTCACTAATGTTTGTCGGTGTTTTTTTAAATCGCAATGTACAACAAAAATATTTTACTGATGAAAGAATGTGAATGTGGGGATTAAATGTGTATTTATGGGAAGATATATGACTACAAATACGATAAAAGGAGTATGCATAAAAATAATACATATAGCGCTATAGTCATAATAAAGATAGGGATTTATTTTTGGCTTGATTTGTAACTGAAATTTATTTTCTGAATATACTGGCTGTAGATACTCGACAATTGTTTACAAAATACATGTTCTGAACCTATTAACGATTGTTTTCAGTTAACAATAGATTTAAAATGAGTGTTGATTGTTTTATACTTGATAGTAACGTACTAACAAGCATGAGCGTCCGTATTCTTTTTTACTGATATAAATAATATAACATTCTTTTTTGTCTATTAGATAATTTAAAGTTTTTAGTTAGTTTTGTAAAACTGATTTATGTTTTTTGCAAATTATTGATAATATTTCCGATGTAAAACTTCTTAAAACACTTGGTTACAAATTGATTGAATAAAATTAGATAGGTAATACTTTCAACACAGCTGTAATGCGGAACATTATAAAGCAGGGCGCTCGCTGGCTCTGGTAGGTTTGAAATAACACATGCGGCTCGAATCCGGCTACCATGTGCGCAATAAATCAATTAGATTCGGTCTTTTTCAGCCCTTAGTTATATTTTGATCCACGCTATGCTGCAGTAATATCACAATAGCGTGACATGAAACAAAAAAAAACAATCTAATGGATCGTGTAAATTTGTATAGGTAATTGCAGTTTGTTTCTATTAACAGTTCGCCATTGAACCCTTTTTTAACATCATATTTTCTACAGCAACGCTACTCAAAAAATAACAAATAATGTCGACCATAGTAAACAATATGTATTATGTTTTCAGACGCACTTATTTTAATATTAATAATGATGCCATAGCCTTACATCTTTTGCATGCGACGGCATTTTCGTGCTACCACTTGACATAAAAAATTCCTCGCTCCCACAGTTCACTTGTGAAAGTTGAACCAAGAATTTCTTAATAATATTTTTCTCGTCCGTAAATAAATAATGATCATTTTCTACTACTTGTACTGTCTGTGCTTCAGTCAGTCTTCACTGTGTTCATATAGGAACATTTCCGCGAGTACGTAACGCTTATGTACACTCTTATACAAATCAATACAGTGAAGAATGTTTTCCCCTCGATATAATCCTTATTCGAATACGCTAATGCGAGTATAGTACCAGTGTTAGATAATTTAACAAACACTATTCTTCTGGGCTAATGATTCCGACTGGATCGATAGTTTTTGTTGCCTTCAATATTCCTGCCGGTACAAAATCTATTTGAGATTTGAGGTCGGTGTTCAATGCGTGGGCTTTCACTTGTTTCTGTGTTTGAAATATTTGTTTAGTAGAAAAGTGAAATATTTATTAAGTAAATTGTTTAGCAAATAAAATAATAATTTCAAATATTACTACATCTATATAAAAAAAAACATGCCATTCGAACTCGAATTGTTGGTCGTTTTTTTATCCAACTAAGCATAGCATTGGGTTACAAACATTACAAATAACAAAAATAAAAATTTCATTATAAAAGTAAAATGTTCAGTGATATGTAATGTGATGAATAAAAAATGAAAATGTTCAAATGAAATTACAATATGTGTAAATATATTTTACACTGAACAAAAATTGTGTGTATACGCCAAAGTCTGTGCGTAAATGAATTTTATATATATATTTTTTTCAATTTTTCGTTTCCTGGTTTCATTTATTTCAACAGATGTTGAAACAACTTCAGGACTGCTCTTTTTGCTTCGTTATATGGCCTGGGTTTAGGGTCAAAGAGTTTTTGAGTGGCCTAAATATATGAAAATTACAGAATGACAATTCTGGGTTGTAAAGGGGGATGGGAACCAACGACCAATTCACTTCAGTTAATGTATGACAGTTACATTATTTGATTTTTTTAAGCTTGCCTTCCGTAATAAAGTGATGCCTTATTCTTCATATAGTCTTATACTGTGTTTTTCATCTGTTTGGATCATCAAAGGATAAAAAATGGGGAAATTTCAGTTGAATGACAAGATACAAAAAACAGACCTGTTGTTGGTGGAACATCAACCGAAACAGTTTCTCGGAACTGGAAAAAATTGTTTGAAAGACGAGAGTTTTCCTAAAAATGACTAAAAAGTATTTTTTTTATGTTGTAGAATATGTTCATTGATTTATATTAGGATTGGACTTTCATCTTCTGTACATATATTAAAATACATTTAATAAATTTATATCTTGTAACAACTGGTATTTGACTAACATATCTGTAACGGAGAGAAGATGAAAGTACAAAGTGTTTTATTTATTTTCTTAAACATCACCAAGCGTGTTGGTCGTTAAATTATCGAACCTTCCACCGCTCGTAGATGTGGATACTGACATACAAATCGTATAATTGAAAATAAATTAATTAAAATGTTCATTGAAAGATATAATTATATTTTCAAAGCTTGCGTATTTAAAAAACATAATTAAGGAACATTTTTCAATTAATTGAAGAGAATTATCTCCAGTTTTGTTTCCATATCCTCTCACAGAGATTTTAATAAAAGCAGCTGGTGGGGCAAAATAGATTTTGCTTCAGAGTATTAATAAATTTCACAGAAAAGTTAATAGGAAAACTATGCAAACAGTAATTAATTTTTAAAGACATTAAATACTTTGTGATTGTTACTAATAAAAAATAACTGTAAACTTTTGAAATATCACAATGTGAACAGTCAATAGTTCAGATGTAACTTTGATTAATTTGCATACACAATACAGATATTGAACACTTTAAATTAAAAAAATATAATACGGAACGAAGAAGATAATATTGTTATTAAATATCAATAACAGAAGTGTGATAATAATTACGTAACTATTTGATAATAACCAGTAATTAATGATATTTCGTTGTATAATTGTAATTAAATGTCACAGTAGTGTTTAGTAGTTATAAATTTAAATTAGACTGTTGCAATTTATCGTTAAACGGAATGCTGTTTTACATGATTTATATGTGTTTTAGCTTTAACCAACAATATTGATTACGATTTGTTGATTCAGTATGCATTATTAATTGTCTAAATAGTAATAAACCACATGCCTAATGTTCAGAGAATGATCATTTTAGATATGAATAACAAACAAACGTTGTGCCTAGTACCACGTATTACACGTATGTATATATCGACAACATTATCGAATTGTAGTAACATCTTTCTTTTCATCTGTCATTAACGAGTGTTTTGCATGATCAGAAGAATATTAAATTCTTTATTATAATTTCCAGCGTTTATTTAATCACTGTAATGTCTTTCTTTTATTCACGTTACATAAACGGGGATTACACATAATCTACGATGAAATTACACTGTATTGAATCGGAATTACCTTGTTTACTAGTGATAAAATATTAATACTATCAGATTGATTCGATACTGTGTATTGGATTATATATTTCCTCTGTTCATATAATCTTACATTAAAATATAAAGAAAGAAAAGGAAAGGATGTAGAAATATTATCTTATATATTTGTGTTGTCATACGTACGTGTATATACAGATCTGTGGAAAGGTAAGCCGTTCGAGATGTTTATACTTATGTATGTAGAATGATGTTGTTTGTATTGTATTGTAAAGAATACTTACCGGATGGTTCGCCGGTGTCTATGACAACGCCATCAACGCTTGGTCCAAATGCGAAAGCAAACTCCGGATCGCGCACAGGAGTCGACATGAGCGCTTCCAACGGCCGTTCCCGTAAACATCGCATGAGATGTGGGTGCGGTAATTCAGGAGAACAGTTGACGTGTATGGCTACCTGAGCCGCGTACCTGGACACCATCACGTTCGGTTAGAGACGAGTAACATCATGGATATTTGTATGTCAGAACATGGTTGTCGCTCGATTGTCAATTATTATATGCAAATTTGATAAATTTTCAATCTCCCCATATATGAGATGTTGTTATGATATCGGATAACACGGATTTTCCTGTAGTGTCATAAAGGGGTTCGAATTTTTGATAAGCAAGGATCGAGAGGTACTTCAGCATCTGTTGTGATCTGAAAGCCACTTGTCGGGTCTTATATGGAATCAAGTTTGATCGCAAGTGGAAATATAAACTGTTTTCTACATGTATTTCATCCAGTGAATTTTTTGATAAGATGTTATAAATGGAATCAGTTTTATTGGTAAAATTCTTAAGATACAGTGGATGACAAAAGTCTACATACAGCTACAAGTTATAAGGTTATGTGCACCTGTATGCAGACTTTAGTCCTTCACTGTATGTAATCAGATTTTAGCTAAATACTTCATTACAAAGCTAAATGAAAAAGTAAAATTTTATATGATTAAAAAAAGGATAAAAAAGAAGTTGTTGAAATATGTAGTTTGGTTTCAAATTGATAATGATATTGAACGTCACATGAAGTAGCCGGGAATGAATTAAATCCAGTGTATGCAATATAAATAACCTGCATATTTTGAAATGACATTAAAATTGGAAAGAACTCTGTGTCGATCATTCCGTATGTAGCACATACATACATTTGCACTAGAAATGTGAGTTGCACAGCTATTTTTAGCGTCAAAGTGGAATATTCAAATATGATTAGTATTAAAAAAGTTAGTGTCAGAGAACTTAAATATTCTTCAAGTATAACATGTTGAAAAAATAAAGTGATGACCTAGTTTTAAACATTTCACAAAATACATTGTACGTTAATCCATAAAGCGCTATATTCTGTCAACTATATACTTTTTATTTCAATGCTCGCCGACTAACGAACCTGGGTCTCCCAATTCCGGTTGACTGTTTTTACTAAACTACTACTAAGTGAAGCACATACATTTGTCAGTTTCATTTGTCAGACTTGTAATATGTGCATGCTCAGTCGATTTACGAACTGCAACAAAAAATATGCAACATAATAGGCAGGTTTAAATTTCTAAATTATTATTAATAATAGTTGGAACAGATTTCATTTGTCCTAATTACTTAAACGTAGAAATGCATATTCATTGTAATAGTACTTTAATGATTTTGCACTTAGATATTGAAAGTTCTGGAAATGATATTTTAATTACATACGTTTTAGGACTTGGATTATTCGGTAAAATAAAACCTATTCCAACAATTGTGATTACCATTACTAGTCTTAACGAATTCAAATAAAATATAAAATCCATTAGATGGAGTGATGTTTTCTTTAATTTATACTGTTACAAATGTTCGCTCACGAAACATATATTGGATTATAATTTAGGAGATGTTAAATGCAGATAACTGTGATTATAATGTTACTTGGAATAGATATTTACAAATAAATGTAGAAACAAAACATACATGTTGAATAATATGCACAGGGTTTTCAGTTATACATATGTATGTATATTGTACATATTTATTATACCGAAAAAGAGCCGTGTAGTCTGTTGTGTTAGTTTAATCTTCCCCGGGGGAAAGTGCTTATGATATTTGTGCTGTTCATGAGTGAATTAATTATACTGTCAAACTTCTGCGAGCGAAGGTTACTTTTGGGTAACAAACAGGAAACTGTTATATTTAGCTTTCATTTCAATGATGTGAATACAATTTCAAAGATTTGCATATTATGAGAAAACAAGAGAACGAAATGATACAGAATTATTTATAAACGTATACTGTCACATCAATGAATTCTGTATGAGATTTGTCGTCGGAAAATTGATTAGGCATGTCATTTGGAACACACTCGGTATGCGTACATTTATGGTTTTGCATATAAATGCACATTTTTGTTGAAAGTGCATGCTGTGTTTTGTCTGTCAACAAGGCATTCAGTTTTGTAGTTCAAGCGTTGCATTTTTCAGTGCGCCAACGAATTTCATATTTCAGAATATGTCACTTAAGGTCCCTGATGAAATATATTTTTCCCTACACATGCATGCAATACAGCATTTAAAAACTAACATAAATATTTAATCATATAACTTACTATTTTTGTAGAGGGAAAATATAAATTTATTTCAATAATTTTATTGATTGTGAGACCAACACTTAGAAAAAAGTATTTAAATAAAGTCTATTTGTATGTACCATTTTTGAGATGTATCATTCATTGGCTTCTGAGATAAACTGAGTTCAAATTAATAAGTCAGTCAACATGAAATAATAATATTTGTTAATAATACATCATGGGTAAACAGGTCAACAATGCAACACGTTTCATTATATGAATGAAATAATAAATGAATATCAAACAAATTTTAACTGCGCCAGGGGCGTACTGGCTAGATGAAATAATTTTTTTCGCTGGATATTTTTTTTGTTTGTCGTATAAAAAAAGAACATGAACTATAATATTATTTTGTAACGACATAAATATAAATTTACATATCAAATATGAATGGTTTCATTCACTTCTGTATGAGAATGAAAATAATTTTTTTTTCACGGAAAGCTACTATATAAATATTTATTTAGTATCAGATTGATTGTATACCTGCAGACGTACAATGGGAAACGCCCTGTTTTGTACTGTACACACACACGAGTGGGTAGCTAACTAACTAACTATATTATTATTTACGACACGGCTATTATGTTGAAAAGTTGTGTATTCTGGAGTGAGTGAGTAAGTGAGCGAGTGAGTTTGTAAATGTAATTAAATTGTTTGGATCGTACCGTGAGGGTTCGTGAACAAGAGCCCACGGTGAGAGTGCCGAGCCGGACATGAGAACGGCCCGATGGAACAGTACGCCCTCGGGCACAGCGCTCGACGTCAACAGGAAATTTACACAGGCCGCTCCGGTGCCGTGGCCGATCACAGTGACGTTGGTTGGATCACCACCGAATACTGCGATGTTCTCTTGCAACCAGTGTAGTGCTGCTATCTGGTCCATAAGGCCGTAATTAGCCGGAGAGCGCAGGTAAGGGTCTGTGTTGGCGTTCAGGAATCCTGCATCAAATAATTACACATCCATTAGTTTTCTCTCTCTCTCTCTGTCTGTCTGTTTCTGTCTGTGTATAACATTGTAATTATATGTATATACGTAGAATAATATCAAAGTAATACACTACACTACATTACATTACTACATTGTACGAAAACAATCTCTGTTACCATTCCCCTGAGCAACTCTTACTTAGAGCATTGCTAGTATTTATTCAAATAATCTACGTTCATGTACTAATTGTCTAACTATAAAATACAATGTTAATTGGGTACACATTTGCTATAGTTCTTCCAGGAGAACTGAGTACACATTTAGACAGTGTTACTATTGTTAAGCAATATGCAGACCACTGGTCAAACACAGTTTAATCATGAATAATGTGATACGAATATTGTCGGAATCGCTCTGCATGTATACTGGCTGTATGCATTTGTACTATATTATACATGCAGCCGGGTATATGAATGTAGCTTGTTAACTTTGAACATGTAGGTACATATACGAGTACATATGCTCGACAAGTTCACTTTGAGGAGTATTACATATTACGTGCATGTGGGGTGTTTTCTAAGAAAACCCTATAGTTGATGATGTTGGTACAAGTTTGGAAAGTGTAGAGAACGTAACGCAAGTTGAGTTTATAGAGAACAGATTTGGCAAATATTAGAGAAATATTTGTTCAACTGTCATCGGACAGTGCGATTTAGAGGCTTCGCTTCGCTTTTAAACTTTTAACGACTCACGAAACAATTTATGGGCCAAGTTCTGTGGGAGACTGGACTGAATGTGTGGCCGGGCTGAGTGTGGATTGTTAAGTTTGAGTTTAATTCATCCGATACTTAGACCAGGAAAGACTTCTTGGATCAAACTCTTGTTGCAGAGAAAAACTTTCTAAATTAAATTCCATCAAAGTTTCGTATCCCATACATGTGTATCTGGCGCGTCCAGCGGACCAATCGTGCGTTTGCTTGTGCACAATTACACCGGCGCCGATGAACAGATTGGCTGAGTGTGTGACGGGTTGCCTGTCGGCCACTCTGGCCACTAGCATCGACGCGAGGCATTAGCTAAAAACATCACACGAACACCCCCGGCAACATACCTCCCTAACCATGCGTCGTTAGCCCATTCTAATCGACGATACCGCACATGCTGTGTCTCCGTAACATAAATACTAGGTACCATACCACATAAAACAAATATGTACCTGTGTATATTGTACATGTCAATATATACTAAATAGAGCTACATAAGACGTATTTATACCATCTATTTTCATAAACTGCATTTCGTACGAAGTTAACAAGTGATCCGTGAAAATTCTTCATTAATAATTTAAAAATATATTAAATTATTTTTCATATTTTTGGAATTATAGATAATCCATTATTCTACTGACCAGAATTTAAGGATATATTATCTTCCCCCCTCAATTAACTTTAAAATACAAAATACTCGAATTTATAATATATATTGTTTACTCTATCTTGTGAAACTTATTTCTTATGAGACTTTTTTTCCATAGTTGGAACATGTCATAACGAGGACAAGAAATTTATGTGCCATATTATAAATTTGTATCATCAAGACTTAAATATATATTATAACAAGTTCTGATATCTTCTACTTTGCCACGCAGCCTTTATTTGAATATGAGTTAGTAATTTATAACTTTGGCAAGTTTACAAGAATTTGTATAAAAAACTTTCTAGTTTTTTACAGCTTTCGAAAAAAAAAGTGATGGATGAGTTGTTCTGCATGGTAATAGTGTATAAATGTAGGATACATATTAATAGCTAAAATTAAACGATATCACATAAAAGGGTCGCCCTGTGAACGGAGTACTGATGCCTTAGCATTATAAACATCCCTACAAATCTGCCATTGTATTTGGGTGTACTGGAGTTTCAGGATCGTTGGTGTAACCATGTAGAATAGAGTCTAACAATTACTTTACCGAGAAGTTGTTCTGGTAAACAACCAATGAACTGGTTAAGAAGATAAGATCCTTGTAATTCAACTATCGCTATAGTGGGATTAGATCCTATTGACCAAGAAAATGTGAAGGGATTAAGTGGATTTCGTATAAAACGTTTCATATATGAGTACAGCGGACACAAAGAGATGTTTGGAGGTGTAAACCAACCAGACCAAACTTCATAT
Organism: Calosoma granatense; assembly: GCA_022063505.1. NCBI lineage: Eukaryota > Metazoa > Arthropoda > Insecta > Coleoptera > Carabidae > Calosoma > Calosoma granatense. The sequence continues at coordinate 1,733,840 of JAGJTL010000069.1, read as the reverse complement.
GTTGACAGAATAGAATATGTTACATTGTATAGTGATATTGTAAAATAATTGTTCCTATGATTTATCATAGCTATGCATAACACGAAAGGAATACAGAGGTATTGAAATTTTAAATGAACTAAATATTGGGTTGATGCGTAAGTTCGTAACGTTTTTTGAATTTTTGAACTATGTCCATGGAATACAAATATCGTACGATGGTTAATTGGTTACATTTCATCACATTACCTAATTCCAGAGTTAACAGACGCGGATCATCGTGAAATGAAGCATTTAATCTCTCTTTATCAAAGCCGAATGGTCAAAATGCCCTCTTTGAAACTAGAAAACTATTTTCGTGTCATAATTTCCCCGAAGATGTTCTTTCCGTAAGCGGTATAAGTGTTTCTAGCCGCCTCCGATGCCGTAACTCCTCGATTAAATTCAAACAAAAGGATATGTCGGACATCTTCGTTTTTATTTACTTGACGTTCCATTTTCTTTAGCCAACAATTAACCCTAACTTTTTTCAGATTGAAAAATTCAAGAAGTATTCAGTAAACAATACTGTGGCATTAAAATTACATTGCTATTTGCCAACCAAATTAGTTTCCAAGACAAGAGTGCTTTGAAATCGCTACGAACTGCATCAACCTAATAACTAGTAAATAGTTTTTAAATATAATAATCAGCAAGTATATGTATATATATACATATAT
>JAGJTL010000069.1:1705926-1720407 GCA_022063505.1 Calosoma granatense | reverse complement strand
ATAAATATAAAATTATTGTATACAATATTTATTCATTATTCTATAAATTGTAATTAAACAATGAGTACTATAGAATATTTATTTCATAGCACGGAGCTGTGAATTTTTTATTCAATAATTAATATGAATCCATGAAATATTTATTTCTGATTGTATATGTATGTACAATACATGTATTTCTGTTGAATACTACTGTGTGTTAAGCCGATGAAATGACATCCTGTATGAATACGATTCATCGCCAGGAGGTTCAGTATACATAGGGTTCATTACAGGAGTAGTTGTTATTTTAAACCACAGTTTGTATATGTTACAGCTGCTGATAATTTATCCTAAAGGTATAACGCTTTGATATCAGAAATCCCTTTCAGTATACCGTCAATACACGGTACTTTACATGCACGTATCGTAAGTACGTACATAGAGATATTTGACTTGAATAATTATCAGCGAAATTTTGAATATTAATTACATGTGTGTGTAAGCCTTTGGCTATATTACTCGCTTTTTTGTTTTAATTTTCAATATATCTGTCCCGAGTAAAAATTCTTTTTAATATGTTATATGTTTGTTTTACTGAAATATTTAATCGCTGTATTAGTATGTACATTTGATTTATTTTCTAAACTGAAAGGCGATATAATAAATAGTTTCCTAATTAAGAAATTGTACAATCAATATATCGGCCTTAATTGTCTTGCTTTAATAAATCATACAAGATTTGATTAATGATTTATTTAAATAGGACTTTATTTATTATCACGGTATCGATGATATGACCTAAATAGGTAATTTCGGGTGTTTTTATGAATTATCGTTAGCGGAAATTAAGAACATAATATGAAATATGGTTTGTTTCGATGAAAAGAGAATGAGGCTTATTTGAGGCAGCAGCTGTTTGAGAAATGAACTGGATTAAATATTTGTGGAGGAGTGAGTGTGAGAATAACGAGGATTCTAGCAGTATAAATTGTGTAAACTGTGAAGTGTTGTACAATGTTTCAGGGTAAAGTTGTACGAGTCATAAGTAATATAGCTGCAGGAGTAATTACTTAGATGTCTATTATTGCGAAACATCTCGTACTACTTGAAGTTAAAAGTTCACGAAGTACGGAACAGAGTTATTAGATTCTGGCCGTGTCAGTACGATAGAAGTGCGAGACTTTGCACTTTCAGTGTCACTTAGAAACCGGATGGTGTTAAGAGGCGTTACGTAGAGAGCCAGCCCGAAAGAACGGCAGGCCAACATTACATACGTACATACAGAGTGAGTGAGTGAACGAAGAGGAATTACTAGGACTAGTGCGAGACAACGACCTGACTGCCTGATGGCGGCAACAAACGAATGAACAAACGTTGTATGTAGGAGCAGCATTGTGCATCAGCACTGGTCGGAAGCAGATGGAGGCAGCAGCCATTGTAGGACTCATTTGCACTCTCGTGCATCCCTACTCGTCAGATTACACATTAAGCTGCACTCTCGCTGTTTGTGTTTTCAAAACTATTAAACGGGAAGGAGCAAGAGTTTCGCGTAACTTATACACGTTGCACGGATTAAAATATTCTACGGGATTATCTGAACAGATTGTTTTAAAAATTTCTCACAGCTTCCTATTAGTCTTCTGAACATAAAGTTCAGTGTGTGTTTTAATAGAAATTCATCTTATCTTCATGTTGTTGTTATACACTGTGAGTTACAAGCGGTGATAATGGAAATACGACAATATCTGAACCAATTTTGTACAAACATCATTCCTTGTTCACAACTCTATAACTAACTTTATTCTATTGCAGACTAAATAGATCCATTTTTCTTACTGTTTCCTAGATTCAACTATTCAAAATGCGTAAGGATTTTTGTAAAAAAAAAAACGTATTTTATAACAGTTTTTTCCCAGTATGTACATAATATATCTCTTCTCGTGAAATCTGAACTGACATATGAAAATGATTTTAAAGAAAAATATTTTTCGGAAAAAATAAATTTTATTTTAGTTTTAAGCATTTCTTATAAAATAGTGAATTGTTTTGTAATACATACAGATTATATTACATAGAGTAAAAATAAAACCTAAAACTGTACTCTTTTATTGAGTAATATTAAATTTAATAACGAAAATACAAGCGTATAAAATAAATTTTGTATTTGTGTACCTATGTTTATTATCGATTTATGTCTGTTCATTATGTGACTCTATAAAATTCTAAATCATGTGCACTCTGGCACAGTGTACCTCGTTAAAAAGTAATTATATTTACTGGTGTTTTATGGCAGTTTATAAAATAAAGTTTATGAAATAATAAGAGGAAAATAGTTGCGTATAGATATGTTTATTATCAGTGAACGTGTCGTGTTTTTGTTCCAAAACTAATAGAGTTTACATAGTAAAAACCTGTAGCGTAATGTACCTCTCCGTACTTTGCGAATAATTGATTTTAAAATATTAATATACCGCTGGGACAAAAAGTTACGATTTTGATGGAATTATGTGCATAATTAGTTGAATTAATAAACACGGGAGAATTGGAAAAATCTGTAATTGTGCGCAAATATAGTTTGTACAAAACATTGGTTGAAAATTATAGGCCTGAAAGCATTCAGAAAATGCGAAAAACGGGATTTTCGTTTCATATTATTCTAATGGCTCATACTTGGGTGAAATAATACGTAAAGGGTCTGAAACATCACTGAAGTTTAAGGCGAAGAAATCATTATCGAATTTATGATATATCGTTGATTTTTGTAACTTCAAACTAGGCTTTAGAGTTCGAGAATCGTAGAAGGCATTGCTTGAACGAAATTTTACATATAGCATCTTACGTTAGCAAAAAATAAGTTTCGGTTTCCATAGCAACTAAGAAATAAATAAAGTGTATTTTTTATATGTACGACTACAAAAGCTAAATAAATTGAAATACGATCCTGTGTCTCATCTAGCTTTAACAGACAAGAAGCATCAGAAAGCATTTTTTAGAGATTCTAGCGACTCTCTAGTTGAGACTTTTGCAATGGTTTTTATTTCATTACAAATCTCGTATTTAATGTCAAGATATTTGCCTTTATAAAAAATCTGTATTATTTTCTGGACTACTTAATTCAAAATGTACGTATAATGTTAAAGAAAATAATTGACTATCAGAAATTTTCTTCATTATTGTCCGTATTTCATTCCTGGTGCCCTTTTCGTTTGAGCCGTAGGGATATTATGTAGTCCCTTTGATTTGTTTCTTTGAAATGTAATATCGAACCAATAAATTGTCAAGATCCTTGGAGACAGCGTAGGATCTTGTAAAATGTGTTTCTCTAAAGTTAATTGAACATTTTTGATTGATGTGTATTTATTTATTTTGGATGAATGAACGAATTTGATTAACAAGGAATTTAAAATACCATTGCTTGAATTCTTGTTTCAATATTATGCTAAATTTGTTTCTATAAGAATTTGTTGAATTATTTGTTTTTAATGTAATATAGTATTTTTGTGTTATTTATGTTTGAAGTATAATAAATAAATAATAAGTGATATGAGAAATATTTGCCGAGTTCGGTAGTGTCAGATGCATTTCATTAGCTGGCTGCCACTAACATACACCTTGACAGATAGTGTTTTAAGTGCCGTATTTCATTGGGGCTCTAGATGCAAAGTTCCGAAGTAAGGAGCGAGTGAGCGGTCGGTCGATCAGTTGCACTGGTTGAAGGCGACCGCCAGACCTCGGATTACCATTCATAATCACCGTTCGGAAGTAATTGATAATTAATTTACCGCCCTGTAATTTACAGTGAATTAATTTCAGATAAATTTCGACAGAAAGTACGTAAATATGAGGGCGGCTTTACAATGTTCTGTTGATGATTTGTAGCAAGGAGACGACAATGAAATGTTAAAGAATAGCCATTGTTGCCCCGTACAGCAGCCGTACAACGTACACTCAACGCATCGATGATGGAGTGGAATATCTCACAAGATGCACGGACACTTTAGATGTTTTTCTAAAGGTTTCCATGTACAGCTCGCACAAAATAGATGAACGAAAACGAGCCGTGCCGGAACATTCTTCATTCTAATTCCCTTCGTTTTTATACATGCACATGTTTTTCTCTGACACAATTCTTGCATAGATGCATAATTAAAATTTCAAACAATAGCGTCTGTCTACAGCAGAAATAAATATACAAAATATACTAGTGACTTTTATCTAACACATGCTGACTAATAAGTATTAAGTAACATGAAAAATTAATATTAATTAAGAAAACTAGTATGCAGGTGTAGGTGTTGGTAGGTGTTGGTAAAAGAATGATGGAAATTAAAAGAATAATACAATTCTGAAATTGAAATAAGGGAAACACAATAGTATTTGAAAAGTTGTAGGATTTTCAATCTACTATGAAAATAGGAAGTGAAATTCAAATCAAAGTACTTTAAAACGTCGTAAGTGTCTGAAATTGAAAGTTTCGAGAAGCCTAATATGGCCCAGAATGAGAACAAAAGACTGCGAGATAATGCTTTGATAGAAACACGAATCTGATATACATACATACGTATAACATGATGATGTACGTTTTTATTTATATATTAATTTAAATTTAATCTGACTCTGAATAAGAAATGCAATTACATCAAATGAATACAGCCGAAATAAATACATGCAAGAGCTAGTTTACGGTTTCATATAAAGCTGGACAGATTAAATTATTTCATTAAATATCCAAAGGAAATATTAAATTAAAATGTGTATATCTTTACTAATAGTAAATTAAATTATATTTCCAAGTAACATTTATCAAAGAGTATGGAATAGAAAATATTTGTATAGTTTCAGGACAAGTTTCTTTTATAATGTCCGTGGATGATTAAAGTCTTCTATGACGCCAATGCATTTTACGTTTCTGAGTTGGTACTTATGTTGTGTGCCTAGGCTGGCTCACTGACTTGAAGTAGATCTTCACAACGGAACTCTTAAATAAGAGCTCATGACAGTAAAAAGATACAGAGCCAATGGAAAATACCCATTCAATTCCAGAAAAGTCTATAGGTAAACCTCTTAGTGATATTGATATATTTTGAAAAGATAAGAGGCACGTTGTTTATATTTTTCTAAAATCAGTGGCATTGTTAACCAAACAATCAATTCTAAATAATAGCGCAAGTTTTGTTTACTATTATTCTCGATGTATTGTTCATTGTTCATTTTTTAAGGTACATGGAAATATATGTGTTGCTGTGTTGTTAGTTTTCTCAGAATAAATAACACTACAACTTGAAACTAATCGATTTTAATTCCAATATATTATAATGCACAACACACAACACATAATTAAATTATATAATAACAAAAATGTTCTAGTAACTAAATTTAACAGACTTGTTTCAGTATTAAAGTTGAATTGTTACAAAGAGCGAAAGATGTATTTGACCGTTGAAGTGGTTGTATGCAACTAAACTTTGAAAAATATCCTTTCAAAAATGTAAATTTAGGTATACAAGTAAACACACCCACGAAATAAGAAGGGAACCAATAAAAATTATCCCTGAATGGTCCCTTGTGGAGCACGTGCCCTCGTATACGTAGACAAAAACATTGAGACAATTAAACTAGTCTGGCCGTGGACTACGAATACATAAAATAGTTTCTAATATAAAACTAAACAGAAATGTACGGCCCAAACCGGTACAGTTGCACTTGTATACATAGACATAACAAACATTAAGAAAATTAGACTAGCCTGCCCGTGGGCTACAAATACATAAAATAATTTTTTAACACAAAATTAAGCAATTTAATTTACAGCCCAAACCAGGAATGCTGTGATACGTAACAATATGCATATAGATATAAATATGCACAATTTAAAAAAAATAATCATAATAAACCCGCAATAATAGATTACTTGAATTAAATACAACGATAAGTAATATTTTATTTATTAAGCTTTTGTTAATACATGTTGATGCTTTTTTTACGATGTTTCTTCTGCAGAACATTGTGCAATTATGAATATTGAGAAATATAATGTGTTCTAAGTTTAGGCGAAGAATTTTCATGTAGCAAGGGAGATTGAATCAGGAATGCAGATTCAGCTCTATAAATTAGGTTATTATAAATTCTTTCCTTGTATATGTTCCGAGAAAAATGAAAATTATAAAATATTTGACAAATATCCAGGCTAATTAATTAAACCGGTACGTACCGTTTTCTCTAAGGCTGCCTGTAGGAATTTCTAAATTATTTATTTATACGTTAGAGATTCCAATAATATTTTGCTAAAAGATTTTTACTCTATGGAATTGAATTTTGATAGTCAACTTTTGGAGTGCCAACAGAAGATTAATATTTTATTGACGCTTAATTATGTACATACGTTAAATATATTTTTATGCCCTGTCCAGCATTATGAAATGAATATCGTAATTCCAAAGTACCCTTTTTACCTACATGATCCTAGAGGGTATCTACAAATTTTCGTCCTGATTGGTTAACGAGTCTAGGAATGTATAAGGAACATATAGACAGGCAGTATTGCATTTTGTATAATGTAGAATGTTGTAGTGTTCAGTACGTGTATATAACGTAATGCGTAGATCATATAATGATGCAGTATTGTTTTCTGATATAATATGAATAATAATACCATTATTTAGAAGTTTGCAAAGGGCATCAGTCATAATTACCTTCTGTAATATATATCTGTTAGGTATCATAAGCGTGTTGCAATATACAAAGACAAATTGGCCGATGTTAAATGATCGTCCCTAGTGGACGTATAACTTGCTACAGGTAGAACAAACAAAGGGCTGCTAGCCACATTAGTATACCTGCGTAGATATGTACGAGCGTTATAACTGATGGATCACTTTGTTGCTTTGTGGGATAATGGACCAGCAGTATGAATCCGCTGCTATGAATATATGTCTACGTATAATTCTTTCGCTATTAATGCCAATGCACGACACTGTAGCTAATGGAAATTTCACAAATCATTCATATACACTGTCCGTGAATTTCTAATCTTGTATTTCTTCAGATAGTTGCCCGCTGCTATGTATTATTAAGAGATAGCAACTTCTATAATAGAATTGTCTCGTATGTTTATAAATGTTGTTCCTAAATGAGTCTCTTGTAAAGGAATATGTCTTATTTTGGATAACATAAAGCAGACTTCATAACAGTTCGTTCTAGATTTATAATTTGGATATAATTAATGTCACATTCTTGTGATGGTTTACGTCGTCTGCGGATATAAGCTAAAATATTATAGAATTGAATTATTAAATTAATTCGTACGTATATGTTAACGAGAAGTTCAAAACACAAAGAGAGTTACTTGGCAAAAGGGTTCGTTATATTTCATTAATTATAAAGAGGTATTTTGATATTACGCACTCATTATAAGATGTGATACTAGAAATTCTGGAATATATTATTATGAAAAGCTACAAATTATAAAGTTAAATATATGAAAAAATCCGATATAAATAAATAATTATTCTGCTCTGCCCATAAAATATTTTAATGTGAATCGGGTGTACTATTTTCAAAATTCTATTGACCACTTTGGTCAATTGGTTGAAATGGCAGTTTTTATGTTCCCATAGTGGTTACAGTAATGCCTGCAGTTATATTATATTATTGTAGATTTTTGAAGTGGATAGTACCTAATATTTTTATTTAAATTTCAATAAACACATATATTTATTAAATTCAGTTCAACCATGAATGTTCATGTATTTGATAGTTCGTGTTTTACCCAAATTGTACTACAGTGGAAATTATGTTTCTACAGTGGTTTTACTGCAATCGTTAACTTTAAGATTGACTATTATTCGATTTTATATTTTTCTGTATTACTAAAAATAAAACGATTTTTAATAAAATCATGCAATATAAAAATTTATTGTTTATGTCTTCAGTTTTATTATTTCGTTACAGAATAGAGTTGTACATTTTGCTGATATCAAAATATAAACTGTATTTTATACAAACGAATAGAAGTAAGTAGTTTAGGAAATAATATCGTTTGGTTTGTGTTGTCGATGATTTTATTAATAAATCTTCGTACAGTTGACGTTAGCTGAGTTGACCCAATTATGTTATTCGATTTTTTTCTTTAAAAATTCGATTTGTTATATCAGATTTAGCCGTAATTTTAGTTTTAGTGTTTTCAATAATCCGTTTTCTTAAATCAGGCAAATAACATTACTTTATATCAAATTAAACTCCAGTTTTTGTTTGTAGGTGGATTTGCAATTAATTCTAGTATTACGTCAATAATAAATTGTTATGGAACAATCGAACGTCATGTGCCAGTTATTCTTGACATCTTCGACATGGACATGTAATTTTAATCTCGCCAAGCACGACAAAAGCCGAGAGATATTTCTATACGAAATTGAAAATCTGCCTCAATGTTTCGATATTTTCCTAATATCGTATTCTTTACAGAAGAAAATAATATTTTTCCATCATTTAGCCATAATTAGAATTTCAAACAACAATTTGGCCGAGATTTTATTTTACATAAACGTGAAATGTTTCTTTTTCCTGTTGATTCTGACGTTTTATCAATCAACTTTAGTGCACAGTATACATATTTATCAGATTTGCTTCAAATATAATATCTACATTATATTTTAATGAAGTGTAAATAATAATTTTTGAGTGACAAACTATAATTATACATTTTTGTATTGAAATATTCAAATAAATTTTGTGTGAATTTTCTATTTTTTTTTCGATTTTAGTTAAATATTGTGCCGATGTTCTACTCCTGAAAACAATGATGTTTTTTTTATGTAATTCTTCCCGATATCTACTGTACATATGTCATTGTTTGTTCTCTGTTCCACCAGTATACACGCGTACGTTATGACAACTACACTCCAGCACTACATCACTTTGAAATTAACTAATCTGTTACTCAGTTGTAAATGTCAGTAAAGTGTCTATCCATAAGATTAATGCTTGTTTTAGTAATAAGTATAAATGTATTTGTAGACTCTTTCTTATAAAGGTATCCTAGTAACGAAAATCTTCTTTTGCAACAGAAATACATACGTACTCTTGTAATAGTAATTTTATTTAACTAACACTATAGACAGGAGTTCTTTGTTGTAGTTAAAATATCTTGCTGGTACAATGATATAATATTCCATGTATTTATTACAGTGGACAATGTGAGTTATGTTGTCTAGACATTTTTATTGTAATGAATGTGTTTTAAAGTAATCGTTAAGAATGCTACATAAACATACTTGCATGTATAATATTTGTAAAATGTGTAGTTACACACGAACACAATGTTATGTGGGAAGTTATCGTAGGTGGAGTATCTTGTACAACTACTACCTGCTAACATGTATTAGAGTAAACTATCAACATTCACCTTGTATACCGGCCACTTAAAACGATTTGATCTATATAGAGCAGTAAACTATTCTCTTATCGTGTGATAGTTATGTTTAATAACGGAGATGATCATACTGAAACTCGAACTGCATTTACGTGCTGTTCATCAGTATGGGTTGAGACTGAGACGGTTCAACGTTTACGCCGAGCTTTACATTAAATCGATATCTCCGTTTGCTCTGGTGGGATGTACGATGTATCGATCGTGCTAAAATACATTTGTGCCCTGATTGAATAAATTAAGAAGAGCTTTCCGCGAATTATGATGTGCAATGTAGTTTCATGTCTCTATCCTTACAACAATATAGACCCCGGTTCTTGAATATATATGTTGCAATTATGTTCGCCCGTTCAGTTTCAGACATATTTACATTGTATCCATTATTCTTCATCGAGTTTTATACATGTCTTTAGTTTTTTACAATGTTTACACTGCAAAGTTTATAGAACACACATATTAATCTAGATTTATATGATAATTTATATTTTAATTTGTAGTTATACATGTAAAATGAAATGTAGTGATATAGTTAAAACAAAGTATTCATTCAAGTTGTTTTTTATCAATTTTAATTATTTATTACTTTGCAAATCTTCTATATATAAACATACTTTTATTAATATGTACATGTTTTCTTTGTTGTAGTCATTTGAAGAAATCCTTTTATATTGCATTTGCAATAATCGTAAATCATGTGCATTTCATTTCTTTTGCTTTGTGTTTTTAATATTCTCAGCAGTCAGTAAATTTCACAGTATTATTCATAAGGATGAAAGAAGAGAATATTAGAATATATATTAAATTTTTGGAATATTTATTTGGTTTAATTAACTTAAATTGTAAGAAATCAATGTTTTTTATTCGTTATTTATTAATTAGTTTACGTGTACATCTCATGACTTTTTTTGTAATTAATAAAGTTATTATTTTTTATGCGTATGTATATATGTTTACTGTTCGATAAATATTGTATGTAGTAGGCTTTCGGAGTAAAGTCGATGGTTTTATGAAACGATACAAAAACACTTGGGCAACGGGTTCTGCTTTTGCCTTTCAATTCTTCTGCGTAGTTTTTGCCAGTTTATCTAGAATTTTAACTTAAACATATGCATAACAATATTTTCCTACAAGTATATGTTTTAGCATATATGAATATTGCCAGAGTAAATGTAGCCAGAGTTTTTGTCAACAATTTTTTTTTGTTAGTCTAGTTTTTTGGGTATGTGTGTAACATTATTTTCATATCTTTTACAAATGCGTAGGAATATTTTCGTGCCCACGTATCGCTATCGGGGATATGTTGTCAATATGTCAAAAAATATTTCATTCATATTTTATAAATATCTGTATGCAGATATTTCAATTTTATTGCATGTATTTGTATTCAAAAATACGAAATCGGATGAAGTATTTGGAATTCTGTATTTATTGAAAATTTCCATGGCAATCAAATCTGTTGTTATTGTATATCCTCACTGAAATAATGATAATTTACTGAAATAAAACATATATTATGAATATTATAAAAAATAAATTATAGGTATAAATATAAACTTAGTTAGGTATCTCAAAAAGGATGAATTCAAATAGAAGTAAGTCGTTATAGACAGATAAATATTCGTACTATTCTGCTGGTATTATATGTATAGACATATACGAAGAAGATTATCTGAATAGAGACAAATGCATTTTCGTCACTATCGAATAAAGTGAAATAATAGAATGACTAGAACATTCGGACGGAATGAATGAAGATAGAGTAGAAACGTACGGATAGAACTATAATTCAAAGAGCGAGGAGCATGAAGACGGATGAAAAAGCGAAGGTCTGAGGAGATGAGCCGGAACAAGCTACAATGGCCTGCGTCGTAAAGAAGAAGTAATGTTACGAGTCTTGCTATATTTACGTAGTCGAATTTTCATAAATCCGTTTTATGTGAAATGCATAGTACAACAGGGGTGTCAAACATACGGCTAGCTAGTTACATTGAACTCGAACTCAGAATATGCTCTCGATATTGTTTATTTTAAGTAGAGGGTGACTAGTAAGAAATGTAATAATCTATAAAATAATAAGTTCTTAGAAAATGTATAATAAATTATGCTTCATATAGTTGTACAAGTAATATTTTCGACGATGGTAAATTTATAATGAGTTTTTCTACTGTAGCCGAGCAATCTTTGAAATGTTAAAGAAAAGAGAATAATGCATTTTAATATCGTGTAGCAGGAAGGCATATTCATCGATTGACTGCTATTACCGGAAATTGATACGAGCACGTGCACAGTGTACTCGGCACAGAGTAATTTTAAAGACAAGAAGCCATTATAAAATATGATATTGATTCATCTTGAAATACGTCCAGTATCTACGCGTATTTATTGTTGGATGTAACTTTGTAAGAAAGTGTAACACTTTTTATAAAAATTCTAAACTAGTGCTGGGAACCGGAATCGAATACTTTTGTAACCGGTTCCAAAAACCGTGGCTAAGAATCAAATACTCGAGTTATGTATTAATTCCGTAGTCTGACCTGAGTGTCTGAAAAAAACTCGGTTACCATTATTATTCGCCAGATTTATGTGTTCATTTTCGTGCAATCAAAAATTACCTTTATAATAGTCAAAAACGGCTTTAGAAATGCTGTGCATTATGAAATTATTTTATTTTTGAAAATTATTGACGATTATTGAAAATGCGATGACCCACTTGTTATTGAAAGGTTTTCTTCAATGTAATTTTTTATTGGTTCCCAAATATCTCAAGTCCAAGAAATACTTTCGTACTGAACTGTATTGCTTTTGTTTAGTTTTTACTATAGAAATGCTATGGTAATAACAATAATAATATATCCGGTTATATTTAGGTAAATAATGTTTTAGAAATTAATATTACTATGCGCGGAGTTCGTTAGCTCCTGGTCGACGGTGCCCTTCACGAAAGGTATGCCTGTCTCAGATGCATCGGTTAGCCCAGCCTGCAAAACTAGTAGTTGTGTCAATTACAGATGGACGACAGTATATCATACTGGAATGGAACTAACATCTGCACATAACGTTATCTTTGTTTTATCAAATATTATTCATATTTTTATTAAATCAATTGTATGATATATGTATAGATACATAGGATTTCTGCAACTGGTTCCAAAAGTATTCGAATCTTCGGTATTTGGGTACTCGAATACTTTGAGAACACAGTATCCGAATCCAAAAATATTGATTCTTGAATTGAATTATTTTAAATAAGTACAAGCTTGTCTTTTATGAATCATATAATATCGTTTATCTATTTTGAATTTAGTGTCAATTCAATTTAATTCTAAAACTAATTGTATATATCTTTATTTTGGAATGAAAACAGAATATAGATACGTATTGACAAGACTTCTGTATAATGAACATATAAATCAGATTTGATTGTGTAAATGATAAGTTAAGGTAAAAGATTTATTTAGTGAATAACGATGATCCTTTCATATACATATAAAACTTAATTGTGCTCCTATTCATTTATCCCTTTATTCGCATGGTTGAGAGCTTTATTAGATCGTGGAACGTAGTAAGATGAAGTAAAATTAATTAGTCGATGTGAAAGGCTGACTCTTGAACGTTATTAGAAGTTCTGATAACGAGATTCAGTAGAAACATGCTTCTATTGTAAACATCGTTCATGTACATTATCTAGTGTGTATGTTCAATGTTAATTATTAAAATCCCTGATAATTTACTCCGATATATTTACAAATATTGTTACAAACTGTAATGTTTATTTTGTAACACTTTTATAACACATTAGTGAAATAATTGCAGAACTAAAACATGTAGATAAAGTACTAAATTTAATATGCAAATTCGCACGGCTTGCAAGTAAATGGGGTTGCATTTATAACATTTGCCAATCTCTAGAATGCATACAATGTTATAATTTTCAAGTGAATTCGTATAGTTGTTAAAATATTTTGAAACGGCAAAATTTGAATTAGAATTGCTTGTATTTCTGTACACAAATGTAGATTTATAATCAGGCAGGAATGATTAAAAAATAATATTGTTGTTTTTAAAAATGTTGGGCAATGTATATATTCTCTCGCAAGTATTGATTTCGTTTGATAACTGTTAATACACTAAATGCGCAACCATATATGCTTGTCAATATTAAAATATACAAACAACGGTGAGTTTGTATTCGTCATATTCTAATTAGAACGAACGATGCTGAATGATAAACATTAATACTGATTACATAAGATAACTGTTCATTTTGATCAATGCTCATATATACATATTTGTTATTAATGTTGAAATTACACCTGTGCTAGTGAGACGGGGGAAGCTCATTACAGAATTTAATATCAATACAATTTCTATTTTTAATTCTTACCGTTCATTTTTCTTTAAAAGATAAATAAAAGTTGTAACTGGAAAATATATAAATAAGATATAACAGATAATTAAAAACATATTTTTAGGTTTAATATGGTGAAAAAACGGGCAAAGAGATAATTAAATGGAATTGATATGTTTGTTTTTCTTATACTCTAAAAAATTAGAAAGAAAAACAAAATCTAACAATTCAAAATAATAAAATATATTAAAAGCAAATTGAATATACTAACTATTTGAGAAATAGAAATAAAATCTGGCGAACATTCATCATGGTACATTACTTTACAGAATAGAGTATGTTGACTTATTAGCTGCACATAAAGAAATCTAGTTCTAATGGTGTGAAAAGGATTTCGATATCATTAATCACGGTCTTGGATCTAACAAAGCAATAATTTAGTCGACTAGAGTGCACTCTGTAGATTGATGGTTTGAATGTTTGTCGTGGATGGATGCTTGTACTAGATTCATTACAGGACAGAATGCAGAAAGGGCGTAGTTGATTGATAAAAAGCAGTACACTCTACTGTTATTCAGTTAGCTAGCTTTCAAAGAACATAAAATGCATATTCTAGTTGTTATTGAAATTTTGTATATTATTAAACTTTTATAATTTTGAACAAGAACAAGGAGAATTACTGATAAATAAACGAATATAAATCTAGTTTTTAATCAGATAACAT
>JAGJTL010000069.1:1685839-1705269 GCA_022063505.1 Calosoma granatense | reverse complement strand
ACAGAATGTTTCACTAGGTCGTCCCCTCAAAACAACTACAATTGACCTTAACAAAGCAAATGTCATATTTCTATGTAGAGTAAGAAGAAAAATAGAGTTAAGGGGGACTACCTATTGAAACACCCTGTATGATAATCTTATTTAAAGTAGCTTATGCTTGCCAAGCGTCAGAGATTATTGACTATAACATCCAGTAATAACAACAAAATTATTTACTACTGCAATAGTCATTACGGATTTAATACTAATGTTGAATTATATTGATTTGTTTTACGTTCCTAATAGATACATTAATCAGCTTGTATCAGTATTATATATAAAACAAATTTATAACTTGGCGGTCAAAAATGTATACGATTTTAATGGTGCATAACATTTTTATTACACCATATATTTGTACGTGCTTGGTAGGAAATACAGTTTCCAGTAACACTGTCTACTTATATTACAAATTTATTACTATATCATCTAGGATATTCTTAAAAATATATGAGCAAATAAATGAACTGAATTGTTTTATAGATATTTATCGGAGTCAATTACAACAATGAAATATTTTTTAGAATTATAATAATTTCATCGTAGTGCAAGCACTTTGACTTCTTTTATAAAGGTTTGACAAGGGTGCGCGATTTGCTCATTATTCTAAACATCACGGGGAGGGGTATGAAATCACCTACAATGTATTTGGCATATATAACACACTAGAAAACAACGGCATTTTTATTTTACTGCCAATATAATGAATGTATCTGTGGTAAAAGCGATAACTATAATTATAAATCAATTATAATCATGTTTGTGGTAAAATTCTGATCTTTAGATATTTCTATAATTTACATAAAAATTAGAAAAATAAAGCTAACATAATAAATATAGATTATTGATCGAAAAAGGCTGTAAGGACTAATTATCTCTGCTTTGTACGTGTCATAGGCTATGTGTTAAATCTGTCACAATACAAATTGTGCCGGAATTTTGTAATATGTCGGGCACATTGGAAAACAAATAATGATTTTTCAATTTGACGTGTAATTTTTAGACACTTTACAATTACAACTTCAGTCTAATTTTAAAATAACTGTATATTGAAAATTGCTGCACAAGAGAGACATTGGAAATTGTGCGTTGGGATCTATAACAGTCATATAAATCATAAAACATGTGTAAATAAATAATTTTTTGAAAGACAGCAGTGTACTAGTCCTATTTTCAAAAGAACTAAAAATATATACGGCACTTAAATATGCCTAAGATCTGTTATGCAAAGCGCTAAAACTATTCTACGCTAATTGAATAAAACTTGTTTTACAATTAGACTTAAGTTGCATTGTTTCATTGTGAAGTGTCTAAAAAGTACCAGTGAAAGTGAACACTCATAGTTTGTTGACCAATTTACTAGGCACATAGGAAAATGTTAGCGCCGTTTGTAATATGCCAGATTTTTCAATTCGCCTCCGACATACACAAATAAAAAGAAAACATGTGACAGTTTATTGTATGGAAATCTATGTTGCCTGTATGGAAACATGACAGTATTAGTGGCATTCGTGCATTATATGAAAGTAATTAGGCAGCTGTACGCATTTGTGAGAGATTAAGTCAATGATTCAACATTGGCAACGGTGTAAAACAGGGTTGCGTAATGTCACTCTGGTTGTTCAGCTTATATATGTGGATGTTATGCTATGTCGTGCGTTAAATACAGATAATGTGGTTGTAACAAGCGTTTCTGACGAACAACTGGCGAGAATGATTTGATATTTGGAAGTGTTTATAGTTAAACACATATTGTATGTAATATTAAGTGAAATATAATTATTAGTTAGGAATATAAAACCAAGTATTTACATGGACTGTATGTTGTCGAGATACGGATGAACGGTTTTGGTTGGAAAATTTTCGCTTGCTTATGTATGCTTTCATGAAACATAAATATTTGAAGGGACGCTAGATTACGTGTTGCTAATGTAATGTTTCCGCGGAGTGCTTATTTTTTTCATTACATAGTAAATTCATATTTTTTACGTTATTTAAAAAATATATATGGTAGTGTTAGTATTCTACTCGGTATTTTAAACATATTTTTACATGAAGTCAGCTTTATGAGTCCTGGTACCATTTCTAATGAAAAACGAATTATGTAAATCTAAAGTATGTATTACAAATATTTTTAAACGGGTCTAATGAAATGAGTGTATTGGTCGTAGTTAATTTGTTCATATTCAAGTGACAAATGATAAATCAACGCTAGATTTCATTTAAATAACTATATAATTAGTTTAGATGGAAGCATAGAATATTTATTTTAAAAAGATGTAAATATGAATATAACTTGGTAATAATAATGTTAGAAAAGAGTTTGATGAATGAATTAAGTATGTTATTTCATCTAATAAATAATTTCGAGTTCCTAAGAAAATGCATACGAGTAAAATGCAAAATAAAATTACTCATATAGCACCGCCAATAAATTAATCATTCCAAAGTAAAAAGTCAGGAATATGAACTGTGCATATACTATAACGACTAACGTACTAGTTTTTTTGTATCGAATTGTGTAATATATATTAGTGTATCTGTGTTAAATTGCATCTGTATATTAGTATGCTAAATAAACCACATAGTTTTTTTTGAAATATTAGAATACATAATTTCATGTTTTCCTAAAAATTCAGTTCGGACGTAATGGCTGGTGATATTGTAAGTAGCGTTTCTACCCAGCCAAACATATTTCGTACATTTTCCTGTTTATTTTATGTCGGGTCGAAGTTACTATAAAATTAAAGCACGTTTACCAGTAGAGTTATGAAAATGACTGTCAGTGTTCCATTACTGCCGGCTCCCATGGCTGGAATTTTAATGCTGTCGGTCAGAAATAAACGTATTGCAACTCCAGCCTCGAGCGCCACGACGCGCTGTAAATATAAAAACTTCAGGACGGTCGTCGTCATAAGGTCCATTATATTGCCTTTGCTCGTCTTCTTCTGTACGCGTGAATGCTTTAAACTTGTTCTTTATTATTGGTCAGCCAAAAGGCTACGGGTGCAGCGGGTGGATGTACGGATCAAAATTTCTAGCAGTTATCTTCGCTGTACACGATTCTTGGCCGTGACGTCACACTGTCGGCTTCACCATTGTTCTCACCGGCGACAGCTGCGTGAGCTTATCTGGCACGCATTCGGAACCGGTGGCTTGTGAACGAGCTCGGGGGCCGGTGTTGTCAAGTGCCCAGGTGTGTATCTCTGCATCCCGGCACCATATCGGGCTTACTGCTACGCGCGACCCGCGCACGAAAAGCGTCACGTTGGTTGTGAACATTATAGACGCTAATTCAAGTGAGTTACTTGTTTGCTGTTTGTATACACCCGGTCGCATATAACCCATCCCTTCACGACTTTGCACACAAAATTAAGTTACCGCAGCTTTCAGAATAATAAGATTTTTTCCGTCCAAAATGCGTTATATATGAGACATAGCTTCAATTAGTATTACAGATGCTATTTTCGTTTATTTTAAATACGGAAATTGGAAAGGTAACATACATTTCAGTAAGGTGTTTTTATTCGCCACGTAATCTTATTAAGTACCAAGATGCAGAATATTGTTGAAAGTTTTTTTATTTTTTTGGTGTTTAGAAACTCTATCATATTTTTTACGCTGCTGGTGAAATATAAATGGCTAGGTTTATTCGTGTTATAGTTTGAAGAAGTTTTGGAAAGCTATGAATGGATGCATATAACGTAGCGGTGTTTTCCGCTACAAGTCATTGTTAAAATTATTTATCAATTTGTCAACCAGAAAGTAGTACAGTAATTTATAAAGTTTCACGGATAGTTTGTACAGTTAAGAAAACAAATCCACAAATGAAACAAAAATAACACGATAGTATAATGAATTTTTATTCTATTTACACAGAGAAACAAATATATTATGTTATATTGAAGGTTTAATTTAGCAATTAATATCCATCTAATCGGTAATTGTTAGCTTACACCAGAATGGTATTTATAATTTATTTTCAAATGAAAACGTACATTTTGCAACAACTTCATTATATTTTGTAGAAAATTTACTCTTTAGAACTGTATTGAGAAAATGAATACTCTGCATACGGTAATATTGCAAAAGGGATTTGAACCTGTTACGTAATCTTCTTCTATATTATCATATACATTTTAAGGTAAAATCGACGATATTTATATGAAAATCTGCACCTGATTATACAATAAAATTGTATTAAAAGAAACTGACTGAATAAAAGATGTGAACGATATATACGTCATACGGTAAATTATGAAGATCAAAGCCGTTTCATTACATAAATGCTATTATTCGGGCAATAATTTAATGAATAAATCTAACTTTTGATCGAATCCCAACTTTAAGTTTCTTTAATCTACGGTGATGTTTGATGAACTTTCAGTATTCACTCGGGACGAAATGGTACTAAGGATGATCTACTTTTGCCTATGTAATATGCTAATGTAATGAACTATTCTAGGCATCCACGTACTCCTAATGCTCCGAGCAATGACTAGAGAGGTCATGACTCCTTACTGATTTATATGCAATTCGTTAAATTTTGCTCAATTTATTTTACACTGTTAAAATATTTACATTATATAAATATATTAATTTAATATAATAAGTATAACTTAAATATTTTGAAGTTTATTTGCGACATAGAGGAGTTTTTAAATGTTTTTATTCTGCTGTATAATAGTAAGTGGTTATAGAAAATATATTACTGTTGCTAAAACTGGATTGTACGTCAAGCATTAATTTTTTAGACGGTGTAATAATTTCTTAAGCGTAATCTACTTTTTTCCTTTTATTGTTCTACTTCTGGAGAAACAATAAATTCGCGAATAATTAATTACCTAAAAGCACGCTAAAAGCATGTGTAGAAGTATTTCTTTTTTCTATCGCTAAATATTTTTATTTTCATAACGTAAAATATAAAAATTCTAGTTAAGAATATGTTTTTGTGTGCCTTATAATTTCTTGAATACTTCTTCACGTTGTTTAGATTATTCTAAATTATTATTTATGCTGAATAAAAATTTTAATACTTTTAATTCATTATGTTAGCAAATATTTGACAAGAACAGATAAGCTGAAATAATAATGTTACACGTTTAAACGGAAACTAGCGGTGCGTGTAGAATAATAATTAATAACATCATATGTCTTTGTCAATTATATTTAATTATATTTAATATCACGATATTGTAATTCATATTAATTAACTGTATGACATGTTTGGTTTCTGAGATAAGGTTCAACTTATATCTTGAATCGAAACGTTGCTTCCCTATAAAATAACATCGATGTTACTTAGGCACATTCGAAATTATTCGCTTTGATTTGAGATTTAAATTGAACCGCTCCCTGGATCTGGAAACCCGGCACTATACCAGGTGTTATTAAATATGTTATTTTCATTTTATTTTTCATACAATACTGACGAACACCTATGTACGATCATAACGTGATTTGATTAATTTTTTATAAGATAAGGTCTTAATTTCACTATAACTGAATGCTATATGTATACGTGGAGTTCTGTATTCGCTAAATTAGTTGGAAATCGCAATCTATTAGCCTATGTGATACCTATATATACTAAAGAATAATGATCCGTTAAATATTTAATTGTCAGTAAAATAATGAACAAATGGATAATTATAATCAACACTAACAGGTATAATTTGGTAGATCAACATTTACACTATGAAATGTTAAATGTTTCCATAATCAGTTTTTGAAATTAAAATAAATAGCATTCCACTAAATGTTTCTGAGTGCCGGGCTATGTATAAATAGTAGTAATCAAATATTGTAAATTATTAATTATCCATTACTATAATCAACGACTAGTATATAGCCACAGATTATATTTGTTTGTAGAAGTCATTTTTGCTGTTATGAATTTTAAAATAATGTGGTAATACTTTACTGAACATCGTAAAGTCAGTTTTATGATGGATTTAATTTTCTTAAAGGAACTTTGTTTGAAATTTATGTTTTCATGACACATTTAATTCATGACATTTTTACAACTAGTCTTCTGTCCCAGTAGTGTAACTAGTGGGACAATGAAAAGTGGGCGAATGAAAGGGAAGGGGGTAGGTGATGCATATTGCAATGACTGTTCTATATATAGATAAAATGAGTGTCCGGCTCTCACAGTATGTAATCTCGTTACTGGTCCGTGTATGTACACTGTTAATTTCGGGAATTAACGTTCTCATATCTGATTGGCCTCATGATTCTATTTTATTCATGTACATATATAATTTGCATCAATATCTGAAAATTAAACTAATTTTATGAGTACATTCTGTTTTATTTAGTAATTACAAAAATAAGGAGTGGCTTGATCATATTTTTTTTAACTTTTATGTTCTCATAACATATTGGTTGTATGCTTTTATTTTATTTATGTACATATATAATTTATATCAGTATATGAAAATTCAACTTTTATGTATATTTTTAATTACACATTCAAACATATTTTAAAATAGCCTGCTGTATTTCGATATGGCAGTTACACATATTCTCTATATGAATGAAAAGAATACATGTTCGATACATTTTATGAATTTTGTATTTTTCATTTATGTTTTACATATGTTTGTCTATAAAAAGTGTTTTTGCATATGTTCCTGGCTATTGTTTCAAAATATCAATCAAAATGAAAAAGCACATATACATTTCGAAATAAAAACAACTGAACAGAGCTATTGTTCCTTTGCCATTTTCTGTTCGTAAGTTTATAAAAACGCATAAAATATCGTGATGTTCCTACAAAAAATAAGCTCCATATTACACAGTACTAGAAAAAACTAATAATGCATACAAGGTTTGGCAAACGTATAGAAAAACCTAATTATTCATGTCATTATGGGTGATATCAAAAAAATGATATAATTGGAAAATCATGACGTATATTTCTAGATAGTATTACAATTTAGGGTACGCTGTATTATCTATTAATTTCTGCGATTAAAAATGATCTACAAAGCATGTTTTTCAAATATGCAAAATGGAATTTATATTGAATGACGAGATGAAAAACAAATGTCTATGTAGTAAAATACATTATTCCTCATTTAACTTTTATTGAAAACGTTTTTTTTTAAATACTAATTAAATGTTTCCATAATCCTGTATATTAGTATTCAGTGCAGATTATGATCGATGTATTGGTAATTATTGTAATTATTTTCTCACAAATATATTATGTGGTTTTGTCAATTGTTATTATTAATATATTATTAATTATTCGAATTATACAAATTATAATTTTTTGATAATATAATTAATTATTCGGTAATCGCGTAGGCCTGTGATTGTGGTCAGTTTCAGAACCTGAAGTAAATGTACGGTTATTTTATAGTTTAAAAGCAAACCTATAACATTTCGCCAAGGCGTAACATTGAAATAAATTAATATGTTTGCTTGTAAGCAATATTATCACATCTGTAATGTAGTTTCTAGTTTCTTAAGTTGATTCTCTTTGTTTCTAGAGACTGACTGACACATATTAGAGAAACAGTGCGGGGATCTAACTAACAGTACTTTAAGTAATATTTTACAACTGAAATGAATCGTATTAAGAGCTATATGTTACTCTAATACAACTAAAACGTACATATACATTGCAGAAGGAGATATATAAAAAATCTCATAAAGATTGTATATAAGAAAAGTATGTGATAAAAAGGATGTGAGAGTGCCATTTCAGAGGGTTTACGTATGTGCGTAGAATAAATAATGGGAAAGAGGCGGAAGAATTGTACAAAGAGCAATGTGTATATATATAAAATAACAAAAAAACGAAGGAAATGTCCTGTGATGCCGTTCATAAAGAAAAGAAACAGTAATGGATTTAAATAAATTGACTATGCATTTAATGATGCATAAATACGAATATACAATGTCTTGCAGATTGTCTAACTCTAATCGTCTGAAGCTAGACCAAACTAAGTATGTAGTTCTTGAGGAGATTTTATAATAGTTAATTTATGTTGATTTGACTTTATTGTTCTAATGAAAAATAATACATGATTCATATTCTGCACGTATAATATGGAGTGAAACAATGATTATCAAATATTTCATGCATAACTTGATGACACGGATGTGATTTCTCAGAATTATTCTGCGCTGCAAGCAATATATCTGAACGTCTGGTATGCGTATGGTAAATATACGTATGATTGCCCGGTACAAGACGTTTTTAATGTAAAATATCTACGGGATTTAAGGCGGAAAACGGGAATGATGCATTACCGTGTATCTAGGGATGTATGTATGCTTCGTTCATCTTTTGATTTATCTCAGGGCACACGTGAATCACATTGTATACAGGACGCCGCACATTTACCGGCGGAAAGATGAAAAGAAAAAGTGCTCGTGTGGAATTTTCGAACGAGATTGTTCGTTCTGCTCTGTACGAGTTGCCTCTCTGTTCTGTCCGATTGTTCGTCGGACAGAAAACAGGCAAACATAACGTACAAGGTTCGTTTAACATTGCCAGTCTGTCGACATCAGGTGCACTAGATACTATATAATACTATCCATCCGTACAGGCCCCGGTGACAATTTGAAATTCAATTTAATCTTTAATTTATTTCTCATATTGCGACAAAGAAAGGTGTAAATTTACATTCTGTTCTTTTTACTCCAAGTCTGCCACCTCCATCCCACCTCATACCGCCACACCCCACCTCGCCCCGCCCCGGTAATTAGCATAAATTTAACTTTTTTCTGTTTTACCTTCAGAGTATAAAAACGACGTTAGAACGATTCATTGTGCAGGGCGCGACCGGTTCGCCGTCAGACCATTTGTTTTCCTGACGTAGGAATATCAAGTTCGTTTTAACAAGTCCGGGAGTTTTCTTCGACTTGGGCAATCTTTAAAAGAGGATAATTACTGGCACACTTGGAGTTATGTTCTTCGATGGCAATTAATTTCATTTTCGCCAATTCGTATTACTGTGACGATAATTTTGCTGATTATTATTCTGCTTCATTATTTTCTTAATTCATTGGACATGTTAATTATCTAAACAACGGGAATATGTACTATGAACTGAAGCACTTCTAATGAAGAATAATCTAAAATTTGCTGATGGGAGAAATCCGTCTGTTTGTGCTCGTAGTAATTGATTGGTGATTGAATCATTTGGTATTTTTATTTTAACGTATGTAATTTTATATTTGCTCACATTATTCATTTATGCAGTGTAACTTAAATTGGAAGTGGTTCATGGAAAATATGACGTAAATGAATTAGAAGTTAACATGCAACCGATTATAAATTGCATGTAAATATTGTATGACTGATAAATCATACAGTTGTGTAATTGCAATTCACAAAATAAAATATTTATCGCTGAAACAACATTGTTAACCCTGGTTCAAATGGGTATCAGATATGTATAGATTAATTGCATGTTTGCATCAATCAAGCCCAGGTAAAATATGTAACTAGAATAAGCTTTTACTTATTATTAACGTTGTAAATATTATAAGAACACATTTAATAAACGTCAAGTCAAGATCCGTTAGTCCATGTATAACATAAAAAGTGAAAATAGCAAACAGTAAATTTACTCTTTAATGGAATTAAAAATGAATTCTGGATAAATGCAGAGTGTATGAAGATGTATCCCTAGTATGTGCTGAATTAGTAGAAGCTTGTGGAATGTTACAGACTGAATCATCGCAACCCATATGAGAGATGTGCTGTAGCTAGTTGATATTACAACAGTCAGATTATATGCAGAGATAAGAAGCGATTTGTAATGCTGGTGTGATACTCAGATATTGTTGAGTTGTTGTTGCATTTATATTCGAGATTTACTTACTCGTGTTTATCATAGCTAGAGATAAACTTGGTGATTTGTTTCAGTATCAGACCTCCAGCAAATGCTTAATGAATTTACAAATAATATCGTTTCTATAACATTTAGAATTCGTGACCAGAAACTTAAGTGTGTAGAAAAATACATTGTTTTTATCAATTTCTGTACGAATTTTAAACCATCAATTGGTATATTTTACTTCTAGATATACATTTATTTATTCATCATTCTTACTCCCTATATACGTATATAATTCAATTATGTTATTATGCATTTTTCATAAAACACAATAATAACTTATTTTTGTCATTTGGAAAAAGGTTACAAATGCTAATATTTTTATATTCAAAATACCATATTTCAAAAACTTGATCTTTGTTTTTTATATTGTTGTGGATTGATGATGTTGATGACGATGATAGTTCACGGGACTCTGTGAATTTTACATGTGAAGGACATGTGCCATACCGACAGATGCTGGCCTACTATCTGGAGTCCTGTATCTACAACACATGTGCTAGTTTCCTATAAGTTTTATGCCTGAACAGTTGCACTTAATCTACCATACCGTTTAGGACCGCACATACGTCCAAGCATTTACAGTTGCCGACATCATGAAGTGCTAATATGTATGAAATGACTGCTGCTTGTTTACCAATGCGCCATCAACGTCATTCATAATTTGTGGTCAGTTTATTACACAGATTTTATTAATTAGCAAGTTTTAATTGATTTAAAAAAATGAATGCTGTTTATAATGATTATATCCATTCAAGCGAAATTAACAGAATATATTTGAATTACAGTAGACGTATCATATTTGTACCAAGGTCTTTCTTTTAATACTTAAACAAGTACATACATACATAACATTACGCTTTTCCTCTTAGCTGGGATGGCAGGTCCTTTATTTTCTCAATATCGTTCGCCACATATTTCGTTCCGCACAAACAAGGATTTAGAGCAGCCAAATTTTGGAATGTTCGTGCTTCGCTTCGGCATTGATAATGCTGCTCCAATTCCGCTCCGCGTTCCGATTTTAAATTTTAATTAAAAAAATGCAAATGAAAACTTTAAAATAGAAACTTTACTTACCTGGACCTTTCAATGATAGTGACAGTTTCGAATATGTATGATTGTCAATATTTTTGTTTCATAGTCTACTAATCTGTCTTGATTACTTCTCGATGTAGAAATGCTTTATACCAATAGCTATAACGTCATATTATATATTTTAAAAAGTTTCTATTCATTTTACAATTTTTAAGAAATAACATGTAAATTGCTATGTTCTGATTTTGTGCAATATCCTGTATATTCTCATACACCAATATTTATAAAATTTTTAAATTTATTTTTACTAGTCAAAAACAATCATCCATGCAAATATACCAATATATTTCGCAAAATATTATACTAATTACTCTGGAAACAAAAAATCTATGTAATTATGTTTTAATGGTATAACAGATATTTTGTTATATAAATACAATATTTAAAATTATATTTACACAGTTTATAAAAATAGAACTACCAAATTTATAACATAATTTAGATTTCATGTAATTAAAATATCCTGAGCTGTAAAATTATCCATTATTATACAGTAGCATGTATCTATAACTCTGAATTATAAAAGGTTAGTGAAAAATGACGGGTCATTTATTTTTGTAATTACAGGTTGTATCAAAAAACAGAATATTATTGCGTATAATATTTATTTGGAACTTTATTTATTTGGAACTTTTTTCAATTTTAATTATTATTGAATTTTTGAAACATAATATCCGCCGTACCACAATTTTGCGAATTATTGGATTTTTTAATTACTTTTTTAAAATGCATGGAAGGATGCTAATAATATATATTATGCATCATAATATCCCATTTAACTTCTATTAAAACCATTTTTTGATGAACGTAATTTGGTAAAAAATTTGTTTTACTAATTTTGACAAATTTGAACACGTTCAGTAGTATTCATATTAATAGTAATTAATGTTAATTAATTTCATTTCTTTTTTATGTCATTTATAATAGTTTAAATACATTCTGTGTATATTAAAACATTTTTAAATTTTTTAAAAAATAAATTGACAGTGGTATCAAAATGGTATAAAATATATAAGAATAAAATTGTTTCTATATTAATGAGAAATGAATATTTAAAATATAAATTATGTCCGCTAATCCAGTGATATTAAAACAGTCAAAATGATAAAATTATGTTGCCAGAATTTTTAAGATACTGAGATATCTGATGTGTTTTGAAATCTGAGACATAAGGAATTAACACTTAATTTTAGAAAAATTGTAATTGCTAAAGATGAATATACTGGCCGCATCAATAGTCCTTGCTATGATTAGTCCATTCATGAAATAATATCGAAACTAACGTTTTTCGCGTTGAGTGTACTGAAATGTTGACTTCGAATGTGTGTGGAACATGATTTAGATTGTTGTAGGGCGGCACTTAATAATGTTGTGTGAATATTTAATGCACGTGGGTTGTAAGTTGTGGTTAGCGGTTTCAAGGGTGACGTCTGTGCCAACAGTGGAAGCCACATGCAGACACATGATGCTAGTGTTGCTGAGATGTTGTCCATGTTGACACGGATGAATGTCTATAGCGGGCCGCGGGTCACGATCGTCTTTTCGCGAGCTCCGTTAGCTGCACTTTTCCAATTTCATGGCTTGTAAACATTTGTAGAAGTAATTTTGAACGTGCAGACCGACTGCTGCCGCCGGCACAAGTTATGCGCCGGAAGACAAGGGACGTTCGATAAATCTACTTCCGGTGGCGGACGGATGCGGACCTGTCTTCATCTCCTTCCTTTACTATAGTTTCTCTCTCCATTCCCCCCCCCGCACCGCTCTGTACTACACCGCGACCGTCCACCAGCATAGAGGAATATTCTCCTTGTGACGTCACCTCCAGCGGCTGATTGCTCCGACGTGCAAGATCATTTCCTTTTTGCTCAGACGTGTTTTTGCACGATCGTGTCTTCTCACTTCGGCGATCAAAGGATGGCGTAAAACAAATGGAAAACCAAGCGGAAACGAGTTACCAATATTAGAAATTATTTTCGTTTCACGCTTGTTCCGGTGGCTTTGAATCAACGACGAGTGTCGGGAAAGTCAGACGCCGTCGCCTGGGGACCCAATCGATAGGTGATTGACAGAAGCGCGATGTTTCGATGTCGCCAGACATTCTATAGTTCCGATGTTACCAAATATACCGACATTACAGAAGATACGATATGAGTGAGTATTTGTAAGCGTTAGAATTTACAAACACCGATACTACTTTATTAACAACGGTAATTATGAAATATTTGCTGTTCACTGAAACATGTACAGGTATGTTTGCTACATAGTAAATAAGACACAGAGTGTTTATTACATAACGTTGATATAGGGGCATGGAGGGGTAGGATAGTTGCAAGATAGAATGTGTGGTAAGCGTTGGTGTGTGAGTGTTTAAAGGAAGTTACGGTGTTCTAGAGAATGTCGTAGACTTAACTCTTAGGAAAAGCGCGCGAGTACACGTAAACTTACCGAAATCAATTAGTATGCGAGGCGTGTTTGCTCAAACACTGTTTGAGGCGCTAGTATTATTTCATACTTGGGAAATATGCTAATCAAGTTTAAATCCCGACTGATTCATGGTAGCAATCTGTTTGGGGGGGGGCGTATACATCTGCACCATCTATAAATGACATTTCAAACAATTCGGAATTGATTCAGTGCAACAATTACATTCCAATAATAAATTTGCATTAATATCTGGTTTACCGCAACTACTATCACATTCACGATAAATTATAGTATGCGGTTCATTTGTCACGCTAATAGCCGGCGCATGTCGAACCGGTAATTATACGATTAATCCATTTCCTCCGTAGGTGCAAAGAGTTCCGAAGCTAGAGTCTCGACCGTTCTTATTACGGCGGTCTACTACCTACTACCCTTCGTTCGTGAGCAATGAGTGCGAGCGAGAGAGCGGGCGGGCAGGCAGGCGAATGGACATAAAAACCGACAACTCACTTGGAATCGGGAGACGCTAGCTGCACGGTGAAGTTTCGACTATGCGATGGGGCGGGTGACGACAACGAGGGTAATGCACTGGAACCGATGAACCTCTGTTTCAGGATTGACCTGTGAACCAGTAACGCCCATTGTCGCACGATTCATGGCTTCGTTGTGGATCGTTCATCAAAACCGAATGACAGACAGGATCAACGTCCAGCACACGCACACATATATAGATGTATACGTGGACGTAACTAGAACATGGCAACATGGTATTTTACTATCTGCGCCACAATTTCGATAATGATGCCAATTCGATCTGACGGCGCAGACTATCTTTGATTTGGTAGTAATCAGCGATATTCGCAGTAAGTCAAGCATTCTGGCACGTAACTAACCGAGACCCTGCAGCAACGTCTGTTTGCTCAAGCACAGTATCGGGACTTCCGTTTGTTAATTAGCGGTTTGCGATGCCTAAAAATTTAGTACTTGCTGCTCGTGAATTGCTAAGCTACTTAGATATTGCAGAGGTATAATGATTAATGGAAAACCCATTCATCCATACTCGTGTGTGTATGTCTGCATAGCCTTGGATTTATAGAATATCGAAATGCAAACAGGGAAGACGAGCAAATACATTTGGCTTCCTGTAGTTTCCGTTTGTCGGTGTAAAATGTGACAAATTACACGCGTCATGTTTTTACTTCTCGGCGTCTCCTTTCAAAAGATTTTCCTTTGGGTTACGTCTTTTTCTGAGACGTCGGAAGTAAGGCTGGCAAACACCTATAAAACTGAGCCGCCACCAGCGCCATGGAAAACGCCAGGCTGAACAAGCGTATCGGACCCGCGATAAAAAAGTTAAACATTCGGTGAAATATCGTTCCGGAGGGTAACCCGAAACGCTTCGTTCGTGATAGATACCCGGAGTGGTTGGCCATCCGGATCAAACGACCCGGACACGGCCGGCCATCATGAATTTTTATTAAATCTGCAGTTGGATAAATCAAATATCGGTTTGTGTAACTCGCGTTGCGTGTAATCTCTGCTTTGTTCTAGCATTATTAGACATGTCATGTCTCTGTGTGAGCAGATATGTACGTGGTTAATATCTGAGTTACCTACCAATACATATACGTGTGCATTCATGTAGTATTATGTGTCTGTGTTATCATTAGAACGGGTATCATGTGGTCATTTGTGTCTGTAGGTATATGCGCAACATTCAGAAATTGCCCGAGAGCCAGATAATTTTTAATTACATTACCCATTTGCATACGCCTCTGTACACAAAAACTTAATGAACGATTCGACACAGGTGCGCTGGAAGTGTCAGATAAGCGACGGACTTGACAGCGAACGCTGGGGAATTACGCCACAGCTAAAAACTGGAAGGCGTAATTACGGTGCGCGGTGAAAGAAGTGCTATTAGTCCATTACTCTTCGTATCGACGTGCACAGCTATAAGCCTGCGCCACACCACTACGTGTGAACGATGTGTAACTTGCTATACTGTGAATCTTTGACCATATGTGATGCGATGTTTTAATAATAGATACGTCGACACATTTTTCGTGTTTCATGTGTTTAATATTCACTTTACTCTCCCGTGAAACAGGCTTAATCTGCTTGCTGTCATTGCATACCATGCCTAATACTGTTCCAAAACTGCTCGACATTGAAAAATCAAATTAATTAAACGGAAATTGAAAATAATCATGACTGTTGAAACATTAATGAACGGTAAATAGGTACGTATAACAACTGTACGTTGTGGCGTTTGACTAATTAGCTATTCACGTCATTGAAAAATGTTTGTTATTCTGATGTTGAAAAATTCAGGTGATTATATCGAATGAAAAGAATTTAAAAGTCAGAAGAAAGGAAAAGCAATGTATTGTACGCCCGTGGAAAGTGTAATGTTTCAACGGTTACAGAATATATATATATAGTCCATAGCTATGGCTCGCTTGTGGTGGTATTATTTATTAAAGCGTGACAGTTTTTTTAATTAAAATCACATATTCAAAGAGACCCTTTGTTTCAATTTAACCCTCCGTTTTTCTTTCATTTCACAGTTTATTTCTTTAAAAAAGATTTTATCTTTCTATAAAACATTTCTCACTTGATTGAAGAGGAAGATGGCATATTTAAAGGGGAGAGCCGGAAGCTACAGAGAACATAAGTCGATATATCTATGCAAATTTTAAGTAACAAAAGTGGTTTCATCCTAGAAACGAATGCAGAAATACTGTGCATGGACCCTTGTCATATAGTTTATGCAAATAATTGGTGAATATGTATTTAAGTGGTTTGGTTTAAACCAGAAGGCTTTCGTATATATTTAACGTCCATTCTTGTAGCGAAAAAAATCCGATTATAAAATTAATATTCAATTACACGTTTAGTGTGCGAAATGCTTTAAATCAAATGATGGAGAAACTCAATTATACCTGAGAGCCGTTTTACGAAAGCCACCGGGAAAATGTTAGCGGAATCTCAATTAAACGGATAAAATATTTTAGTATCTGATTTAAGCATCGAATTAACTTAAAAGAAGAAACAATTGTAAGGGTCGAGTGCACAAGCACACTGAAATTAAAGCAATTTAATTTGAATAATTTTTAGTACTGAACACCTTTGTTAAAAGTTGAACGAAGACGACAGCGCTGAAGAGGAAGACAAAGTAGAAGTTGAAGCAGCAGAGGCAAGTATTTTGGTTTTGTAGTGTTGTATATCTGAGTGTCAGTGCTGGTGTCAGTGCTAGTGTGTACGGAGGTAGATTAGTGAAACGAGAAGGAGTTGGTAAGTGAGGAACGGGCACATTCACGTAATTAAAATAAACCAGAGCGAGTTCCGATGGTGGAAACGTAGGGTGGCCGTCGCATATAGCTGACACTGAAGTTTACTGCGAACCCATTCTGAACGGGCGCGCAAGTGGCCATTAAGGCGAACAAGGCAGTATTAAATTTTAAAATTCTCCATCGCTCGTTCATCTCTAAGTAATATCGTATCTCACTGTGCGGTAAACGGCAGCCCGCCTGCCGACAAACCGTCCGACTGGTTGCGCTTGGCTAAATTGCGCTGATTATATTTGATATATTCCAACGACACGGTTTAATTATTCCGATGTGAATTACGCTCTCGAGAAAATTCGATAACGATAATGTGTCACTTAATCTGCACTACCTCAGCAGTACGGTAGCAAGCCACAAGAAGAACCCAGGTGCTATTACTGGACCAGATGTGTAGGTACAAAAGCAGTACTATAACAACAGCAACACCAGACGTTAAATTTGAAGGATTTACATTTGAATTTGACAGGAGCTAGATATCTCGGGAACAACAACAAATGTTACAGAGACAAGAGTTCGACGTATGTTTGTGGAAGGCAGGTATGTTTAACTAAGTGGGCTAGTGGAGCGGGGGATGGGGTACAGGTGTCGGTGTCGGTGTGGTGGATGACTGAGTTGTGTATAGATCAGTTTCCGGTTTCACATTTCCATTCCCTTGCGTTTGGAAGATTCAGTGCCCCCCGTGCTGACCACGGACGATACTAAAACACGCGCGTCCCGGTGTACGAGGCCATTAATAAAAATAACGGCACAATTTAGCGTTCCACGGCAAATGACGCAGAACTTGAGCTTTTCATGGGCCGAGAATTATTGGCCGTCGGCGGTCGGGCAAGATTGCACGGTACATAAACAAGACTGGTCGCTACCGGTGGCAGTGTCGCCACACCAACAACGTTCCTGCCGCACTAGCGCACTCGTTGACACTTTCACCATCGCCTTGCGATTTCATTTGTGTTGCGCAACGCCGAAGTGCAATGTTCATCCGGCAATAACAACACGGCACACATGTTTACCCCTATATGCACGTACCTACAAACGAATAACAATTACTGTTACCGGAACTTATATCGTGTGTCTAGCAACTTACTGTTATATTTGCATAAAACTCTGCTCTAAGAAAACAAGACTAGCGTTGCTAAAACTATGTATATAACTAGCAATATAAAACTTACATAACTACTCTAAAAATGTGATATTAGATATAGGACATTGATAGTTGTATGCAGTGTAAAATGCAATATTATTATAAATTTAGTTTCATCATTTATTTTGAGTTTTTTTTATGCTGGTACGGTTAAATTCATATTTAGAAAATAAATAAATATTTGGTAGTAGATACCATGCTATTGTTTGATTTGAAACAATAAAAAAATTATTAAATTGAATTGTTCAGTTCATAAAAAAGCGAACGGACAATGTTTAATGCAGAATTTTACGACGTTTGCAATACAAAAGTTTTTCAGTGTTACTGGCGTGGAGTCCGAGTCAATAAATCACCTGGTATCAGCGATGTAAATGAACGTCGATAGAGATTCACGTATTCATAAATTCTGTATAGACAATAGAGTAAACGATTCATGCGTGGATTAAAGGGTTCGAACGGACCCTTTAACTACGTCACTGACAATTACACCGGGCGTTTCCCGGACGCTTCGTTGAGACTGAATTACTGTGTCACCTTGCCTCCTGCGTCAATCGGGGGGCCAGTTAACTTGTGCTTCTCCGGGTCCCGGGCCTAATATCCGACGACCATTCGCGCACAAGTGCCCGTCATTTCCTATCGGAATACTCGAAGATACGTACACACACATAGTAGTAGTAGTAGACACCTTACCTCCTCTACAGGCCCTAATTTAACCCTTGGCAAGCCCGTCATCCAACAATGCACGGGGGACAATGGACGACCTTCAATCGGTCATACATACACAGCCAGACAGACTGACTGTATACACATACCAGTACAGTACCGGTCTAAACTGATCACAAATGGCATTATTTGTATCCTATCAAGTAACTATAATGTTTGTTAATCGAATTCATTGAAGCTTTTCCACTATCTCTTGTATTCAGTATTCGAATACTGTGTTTGATAAATAAACATTTCACACACTAGAACCTCATATTTTAATTTATAAACAAATAAACAGTATACATTTCGCATTGTATTGTTTTTGGTAGAATGTTTCAGTATGCAAATAAAAATTGTATTTTGTAATTGTTGAATAATATCTATTTGAAACAAATAAATTTTATACTGATAATATAATATTCTACTGCTGTCGTTCTTTATTTACGTATGGATATTTGACCATATAGTTGGTTTTGATAATTATTGTAAAACGCATTATATCTTAAAATTTCCACTATGCGGGATTAATATCTAACGCGATTTTATTACCGACATATAACAGCAGATATTAGTTCACTATTACCTCTATATGCTAAATGGTAATAGTCAAACAGTTATTCCTACATTTCGTAATTTACTACGATAATTATAAGAGCATACCTGAGAATGAACATAAAATTGTTATTACTAAATATACAAGTCGGTAAATAATTTTATTACACACGAATGATGTTCCATTTCATGTGTTTTTATTATTAATTTTTTAGAGAAATTTTATATTATGACAAAATATGACGTGACAAGGCAATGAGCCTT
>JAGJTL010000069.1:1663124-1685812 GCA_022063505.1 Calosoma granatense | reverse complement strand
TATATTAGATTGGAATTTATTACACATATCTGGTGAAAACAGAAATA
Organism: Calosoma granatense; assembly: GCA_022063505.1. Lineage (NCBI taxonomy): Eukaryota > Metazoa > Arthropoda > Insecta > Coleoptera > Carabidae > Calosoma > Calosoma granatense. Next base: position 1,685,765 of record JAGJTL010000069.1, on the reverse strand, counting down.
AAATACATTAAAATTTTGGCAAAAAAAGTAAATTTAGGCACGTCAATTTCTTTTAAATAACTTCATTTTTTCTTCATGTCCTAGGTCTGGGTTAAAATGGCAAATCGAACTCAAAGTACGTTTAAAAAAAGGAATTTACAAATGTTCATTTAAATTCCAGTCCGAATGATCAAACATCACGAAAGCTTTCCATGTAACTTTTATATCTCATTCTATTTTCTGTGTTAACCGTATAGCTTCTTTTGATACTGAACTTCGTTTTATCCAACTGTATTTTTGACCTGCCTGTCCGTTGTGATCTAAATCGACTTCAATCAAATGCTTAATCGTGATCATACCATGCCTAGTCTTTTAAAGTGCGCACAGTTCACTTTCTGTCCGGATTATTCGTACATTACTGTATTAGCAGTAGACTTTGTTGTTACATCATTCACTAGTAGTGAATGACTAAGTATAGTAGAGTTGTAGAGTTTGAACAGTCTAGAATCGAATATATTTCTGTGTAAGGACAATTAATCGATGAGAATCGTTGAGTAGAATTTATTCATGTGATCCGGTAAGTAATCTCTACAGAATGTACTGTTATTGATATAGAGAAACATAAAAGTGTTATTTACGTAGCCACTTTCAAATGTAGTCCTCATGAAAATGAATGTGGTCATTTATCTCTTAGCGTGCTGTTAACGTGGAGAGCAATAGTTGTTTTCTGTAGCGTGTTATTGTGCAATTTTTAACGTATATTTCAAAGACGGTTAACGGCTTGTTGAATTCACAGGTACATATACGGAAGTTTGGAGTGGCTCACTTGCGGAAAAGTATAAATATTCGCATACACTCAAGTATATATGTTTCAATTGTAACATAGTAATAGATGACCAATTAAATTCTAATGTTTGCTATATACATATTCCTTAATATAAAAGGCAAATATGTATAGAAAACGGAATGATTAAATAATTTCGAGGATTTCTAAAAAAAACCTGCTGAGTTCTACGTAAACAGGAAAACTGGTTGATTATATATCAGTCGACACATGCGTAAATTTAAACAGGGATTTTTCTTTTAATTACCTAATGTTTGGAATGATAAATAATTTGAAAAATATGGAACCCCCACAAATTTTAAATACATTTATTTTTAAACTTTTCAATTATAAATGTAGAAGTTTTCTCAGTGCAACAATAATTTTAAAACAATTAACTGTCTATATTTTTTGACATAGTAAATTAAACAATATGTATTAAAAATAATATAAAACATTTTACAAATAAACTGCCACGAATGACTATGAATTAATTATATAAAATTGACATTGAATGGATGTGAAATATTCTGGAGGATTAAAAGTATTAATTAAGGATTATTTTAATTATACAGTGTGACATTGAGAAGCTCGGGGCGTACGATTTACGATAATTAGTCAAGTGAAATATAATAAGAGACAGCTGCAAGTGGCAACAGATACGGATAATAGGAAGTAATGAGGCCGTATCAGTTATTATGTACGTTGAAATCAACTGTGATTCAGTTACAAACAGGCTTGTCTAAATCAATACAACCACTAGTTCCTTGTTTGGTTGGAGTAGGGGCATAAAGGAATGTTGTATGTACTCGTACGTGTAGATATAGTTTGATGGAAAGTTCTGTTCCTCATCTGACGCTAGATATAGCTGATCTTTTGATCTGTGCAACTATTTATCACATGGCTCGACAGCATGCATTGCTGGCTGGAGAAGAGCCCCTGACAGGCTCAACTATCAAACGCTCGTACGATACAGAGGCTAACCGATATCGTTATACGTCCCGGTCAACAATAGTCCTGGAGAATGTCAAGTATGCACTAAGCGATTCCTTCCGTCGCCTCTTTACGCCAGTCTTAGTAAAATAATGTTCTGCTCTTCTCAAAACACATTCTTTCTAACGATTCTTCTGTCTCCTAACCCCTTTTTAAAGCAACTATTTATATGAAATTCTATGTAATCACAAATACCTATGTATATTGCTGTACAAAAATACGTTGTTAATATTTTAAAATCAACAAACATAAATATTTCATTGTACACAGAGTTAAACGTAAAGTTTTAATTTAATTATTAACGATTTACTTTCGTAGAAGGGATTTTATTTATAACAAAATTAAATGGCACACAAATGTAACAAGAAATGCTTTGGTGAATGTAGAATTTAGAGTATAATCGATCGCAATAAAACATATTCCTCCCTATCAGCGAGATCGCTTAACTCAAAAGATAATTGAGCTATCAATTCAAACTTTATGTTCGCTTTGCCGACAGTAAAATTGAAAAATAATTAAACTGAAAATTGTATGGATTTTTATATCCTTTCAAATGCATAGTAATTTCAAAACGGTTAAAGTAAGCTGATTTTCAAATATTTTGTCGTTTTTATTTGCCGTTTCAAATTTTTAATCAAATAGTTCATTTATATACAAATACTGCAAAGAATAAATGTTAATCAAATATTAGAAAATTTAATATCTTTTTATGTTTATAGAAATTGCTCAATTTAATTTCAGCTTAATATATAAAATGTGTATTACTTTTCTTCAAGGAATATATATATTCATTATGTAATATATAAACGGAACATTATACATATTAATAAAGAATTGAATATAATATCCATTTTCGATTATTATTTCCATGATTCTATTCAAAATGAAAATCTATATATGTTTTTCAATATAAATTTATATAACATACATTAATATAGCTTTATATTTTATTAATATACAAATATTAGTAAAAAAATCAATAATTTATTTGGAAGAAATGTGTTGTAGGCAAAAGGAAAATATTGCATATATACGTTTATAAATGTATGATTTGTTTCGGGTGGAGGGGGGTTAATTAAATTTTTACATATTTTCCCAGTTAGCATTTGAATTATGTGATTATAGCGGATTGAAGGGAGGAGGTGCATACGAATGACAAATGTTCATGGAAACAGTGTTTTAATCTTGTATAAATCCAAATTGTATCAAATACACATTAACATTAATGAACTAAAACTGTAATAACCATTTTTATAATTGTACTTTATAATCCCTGTATTCATTGTAATCTATTTTCTATTATTGATGCTAGGCTACTTTATTTAGATTAGCATTGGTTTAATGTAATTATAAACTAGCAGTGATAGCGGAATGTACAAACATACGTATATGTATAGAGTATATGAACATGAATGTCACGATGTATGTACGTATGTATGTATGTAACATTTAGTAATCGTCATGCAATAGACGGGTGACATCTTAAAGGGTGCTCGTGTGCAACGTACAGGAGCAGCGAATGATTACTTGAGTGTTTGTGGTTGTTGCTAATTTGTCGCAGCTAGTTACACTCTAATCGGTCCTGCATGAATGTATGTATGTACGTACGTGTGTATGTAGGTGTACAGTGATGAGGGTAAGCGGATCCGTCATCCGCGTGCAATCGATATGACACAGGCGCCCGGTGATTACGTCTGCCGCCGTCAGGGGATTTGCCTCGCCCAAGGCAAGAACACAAGCCTCGACATGTGCCAGTGTGTTAGTAGTGGACGACAAAGCAGACAGCGACAGAAGAAATAAAACACAGGCAAACAAATGACAAATCCGATTAGTTACACGAATGAACTCGCGAACAGAACTACTGACCACACCGACCTTATGACTTTTTATATACAGGTGCTTTAACATTCCTGCTTTATGTATTAGGTGATTTAACAAACGGAAAAGAAAACGAAATGTTTCTAATACATTAGTGACAAAAAATATAACCGTGTACGCCGGCATTGTTCAGACATTTTATTTGATAGTACACACGTACAGGAAGTCAGGATGGAATAGGACTGTATCACGAACATTTATATATAACATTGTGCTGGACATCACGAACATGACTCCGTGTAAGTGATGCCCCAATCGTACTATCGAAAATCGTTTTCGGCCAGTGTGACATTGTGGTTGCCCCAGAGTTACATCATAATAAGGCTGGATCTGAATGCTGGAGCGAGGCAATCTCATGCAACCATAAAATGGCTATCGGTACTCACATTGCCGGCACCAATATAATCGTATGAAATATCTGCGTTGGACGGCGATGCATTTCGATAACATATCGATTGCTGATGTTAACCAAATGTTTCAATAGTACTGGTAAGACGGAACAATCGTAGCAACAACAACTCTACCCTCGATATATGATGGAAGTTGTAAACTTCCGGCAAATTCCAGTTATGCCACAATAAACAGCGCAAATTGTAGCTTAGTATGAACGCGTCATATATACTGGGTAAATAGCTGAACATATGATGCCAAGGTTCGACGTGTTGCGAGCCCGGAATCCGCTCGTAAAGTAAGAGCGACGAAAAAAGATTTAATACCCATTGCGATGTCGTTCCATTCAGCGGGTTGATAAATCAAGCGCCGGCTGGACTAATTACGACAGCGTCGACCACTGTGCCGTGGACACTTGGTTACGGAAGAGCGATAGACGTCCATTAGGCCAGTGCTTTGGTCAACCGTTCTCCTACCGAGGAAGACGCTAGTCGCTGGTATAGGCCTCTCAGCGCATCACGTTATTAACGATACGAATTCCTTCTGTACTGGGGGAATTCAAGTAGTGAAGCACGTGCTCCAGTGTTTGATACGGAGCAATGTTATTCTACTCATTCGTTGTAAGGTTATTGTTTCGCTGGTTCTAGGTTCGGTTCATTAGTGCAAGCAACGCGTTACAAGCGCGACGTTTAGTTTTACGTGCTCGGCATTTTACATATCAGTGATCAGCGGAAGCGTGCTTACAATTACAGCACAACGCGCAGCAGTGATGCATTCTGTATGTTCGTGCTCGGCAGTTGGTACAGCCGTCGCGGTTCACAATGTTTAACTAAACATGGCGGTTGCAGCGGACGTGAGTTCTGCGGATGCGGCAAGTGCTGCTTAACCAGTCTAACGTTGCGAGGAGAAGACGCTGACTACAGAACTATTCGTTTAAGGTTCATTTTGTTTGACGCAACTGAATTATTCTATGCACAAGCCCGGAGGCCAGAGTTCTGTTTCATTATTAAATTGCTGTGGTGGATTTCAGTGCTAGTCGACTGCATTTGCATTACGTATGTATTGGCAATTTCAAGATGCACGAGTAACAATCACAGAGCGTGTAAAATCGTAAACAATCTACGAGAATCACGGTGAGATGGTTGCGCACGTGACTGTAGTTGGAGTTTTTGTTGATATGAAAAATAATATCCCAATTTCGATACAGTCGTAAAGAAATTCTGAACTGAGGCTTCTGAATCGAGAAAATACGATTTGTTGTGTAGAGTGGCGCTGCGGGGCCGAAGCTCTTATTTCACACGCATCGTTGATATGTGACCAACGGGTGGCGGATTGCGTTCAGGCTCCGGGCGCGACTACGGCTTCTGCACACTCCCGGAGTTATCGATCTCTCCCAGCGTACCGGCACGTCGCACTCCCCGCACTCCACTCCCTTCTCAGTCGACGCACTCGTTCGTTGACGCCGCCACCACTGCCACAGAGCCACCACCATCGCCGCAGTGTCCACCACCCACATCGTAGTATTAGTATAACAGTTAGTAGTAGCAACAGTACTGTACGTGGATAGATGAGATCATCATCAACACGATCCTATGTCACCAGTGTGTTATTGAATAAGTTATCGGTATCTAATAACACGGACACAACACAACGCAACGCAACGCAGATTTATCTACACAATTACTTATGATGTCGAACAATTGACTCGTTAATTATAAACATGCTTGTTTCATGATGGTACATCTAATTAGTTTTTTAGTAATGTATCTACACGATAAAAGTTAATTGTTTTATATTTGACATCGAAATTAATGAGCTCTGTGTCGTGCGCCTGAATGTTTGACTCGTGCCAGAAACATTCCATGGTGAGCAACGTTGCTTGGCAACGGGTGAAGGATTCATCGTGTGAACCAATTTTCACTTTGCAACTCTGCCGTTATCGGTCCGTGAACGGGTGGCGAACGGATCGTTCCTATCGGTGGCGTGGTTGTTGAGGGGTTCGGTGATAGGGGCAAGGTGTAATGTATGTGTGTATGTGCGAGCTGGCTGACTGGAGTTAGTAAGCCAAGCATGACACACATGATGTGTGCGATAGGTAGCAATCGTGGAGTATGTGTTTGTGTGTGGAATGGTAGCGCGAGCGAAGGTGCAAACCCCCTGACGAATGGGGTGTAAGTTGCACGCGCGCTCGACAGGAATTCAGCAGAGACGGTAGTGCCTCTTGAAAACATTCCAGTCACGGTGCAAGAGCCTGGAAAACTTGTGTCGCTCTTCTTTGAACTCACACGCTCGTTTGCTGGCGGCGTGCTCGGTCAAGTAAGACTGTCGCGGGCTCTGGCTTCTTCGTTCGACTTGTCCAGGGTTACGTTTCATTCTTCAGGATACGAACACAAGCGATGTTTATTTCGGAATGAAAATACACGCGTTCATTTAACCAAATAAAAAATATGACTTTATTTGATAATTTATTCCTGTTCGCAAAATACCAAATTTGTTTTCATTTATCCAGAATTATTTCCTCTTCGTATAATGAATTCCATTAGAGAATAATTAAAAGCTATTCAGTTGGTTCAGTGTTATTATGGACTCCTTCGCGGAGTGAGAAACAAATCAAAAGAAAATCAATACCGTTAATACTGATACGGTTCATTGATATACAAATTTTATTTCCATTACGAAAAGCTTTTGCAGGGTGTCGTAATATATACACACGAATATCTATGAGGGAACTTTTTTACGACGATTGCAAAAAGTTATTTCCATGAATACGTGGACAAATTCAGCCGAAACGATACAACAAAAAAAATTGCCTATATGTGTATGTATACAATTAACGTGAATAACAAAGCGAGACCTGAAAACGAATCCGTTAGGTAATGCTGAAAGTAGTGGGACATGGGTAGGGGCGAGCGTTAATAAATATAGTGGGAATTCCATTGCACACAACTGAGATGCGTAAATATGATGAACGAATTGATTCGATGGAACAGCGTAGAGGAAATGTTCGTGTATCGTAGCGTAGCCATTACTGACCAGTCTGATTATTGTTTGTTTTTGAAAGAGTACGCGTCTCACGGATATCCATACCAGTTGGTGGTGGAAGGATGGGCCGGCAAACGGACAACACTGTGGTGTCATAATTACTGCTGGTCGCCGCTAGTACTGCGTGCGAGCACGCGGACAATGAAACGATCTGGGAATGATGTATCGAGGAAGCAACAATGCGTGCAGCGAGCCGTGACCGCGGTCGCCAATCCACCCCATTGAATGCATTATCGTATTGCGCAGCCAGTGAACCACCTTGTGCGAGACGTTTCAGCCGGTGCAAAACGGCTGGCGGCGGCTGTTGTAATGGTAGCTTGGTGGATCGCCTTGCCTTGTCGATTGCTGACTGATTGATCACGGGCTATCGGTGTAGTAACAATAGTAGCAGTATGCACGCGAGTCCGGGACGGAGAGACTCGTTAGTCGTTCCGGGCGCTGGGCGGCATGGGACCAATTAATGTTCCGGAATGTGGTCCGGTAGCTGGCCGGCGCGACCACAAATCAACCGTTTTAAAACCGCGGCCGCGTTGCATTATCCATTTGTTTATGGGCTGACCTGGTGGATGGGAGGTATAGGGATGGGTGTGTAGGAACGCAGAACGATCGTTGCCCGGTCCGCTGCCGAGCCGGATCACTGCGCGCGTGCTACGCGTAATTGATGTATGTATGTCCTGCTAATATTTCGCATGAAACTGCGCCGGTGGACCGCGTAATTTATAAGCGGCAACTTGCCACTGCGCGCTGAAATATGGACAAATAATTTTAATAGGCAAACAGTAACGATAGGGTTACGTCTCATGATATTGGCTAATATGACGTACAAAGTTAATGTTTAATTTTCAACGATCAAACATTATCTCTCTGCACTCGTGGCAGAATGAAACTAGCATGGACGTGTCTTACTTTTGTGTAACAGGCATCCAATATACGGATGATTTGCTTATTACAGAAGCAGTATTCGGTTCATAATTTGTTCTATATACATCCGTATTTGCATTTACTCTTCGCACTGTTGATTGTAATATAGATGAGACAGGATAATTGTCGTAAATCCGTTTTATTTAAGAGCGGATGTGTAAAAGCTTAGAATTAGAATTCTGTATAGTTTACCACAGGATAAAATAATTACATGCGAGCAGAGTTTCAGTAAATAACTGTAGTGATATATAGATCAATTAATTGCACACGAGGAGAACTCGTTTTTCGGAAATTTACTACCTACTAGGACAAATAGGGTAGTTAAGAAAAACGATAAGCGGATATTGTTGGTCTTTGCCGTGGTGACTGGAATGGGACGATACTGTAGCTGTGTGTTAATGGGGTTATAACGCAGGAAAAGTTGGTCCGAACTAATCTAGTTATAGGAAGCCATCATATGCAGGATAAAGCGAAAGGGAAAATTTAAAAGTGGTTTATTTGCAGAACATGCGGACACGTGTATTTTCCGAATCATTTCAAAGAACAAAACTTTGTTTAGAGAATAATAAACAAACGAAGAAATTCGCGGTTGCAAACGTACGAAGTTACTAAAGAAACCGGAATAGAAGACGGAGAAACACTGTGGGCAGACGAAATCCAATAACGACGGCCAATTTAGAAACATAGAAAACTAGAAACAGCAATTTTGGGCGTGGAAAACTAAGCGAGCGACCGTGAACCAAAGAAAAAAGGAGAAATCGTAACGAGTCGACGGTCGCTCGTTTGCACCGAACAAAAGAGGTCTTTGTAGGGTGTTAGCTTACTAGTACGACAAATTTAGAAACAACTACATGGACCTGAACATCTATACATATGTACTGATCTATGTATGTATAGACGCAATTGGAACCACTATCGATGAGTAGACAAATGTAAAATTAGATTTAAACAATTTCTGTCAAGTAATGAAATCGTTTCGCTTAAGTACATTTGCATGACAAGAAATGACAAGAGTGTATATAATCATGCGTGAATCTGGATAGGATTCAAGAAGCTCAAGCGTAAATGGTAAATAATGTATAAAATATGATAGGACGCGGGTAACTGCGGTGCGTTTATCATTTGTTTCAATTACGACTGGTCTAGAAGAAAACATGCTCGTAGTTGCAAGTTCAAAGTTGCCGTTGTCTCTGTTCTGCAACTGGTTACAATTAATGCACTGATATTATTTTAGGAGAATAAAGAGCAAAGATTAAGTCAGCGGTGCAAAACATTGTGCTCGGTTGCCAGGGCGCGGCGAGCGGTCGAAACGAATGTACGAAAGTTTCGGTGCAAGAGTTTGTTAAAAATCTGTTTACTTGATCCAAAGTTTGAGGGGTGACAAACGACGTTGGCCTGGCTTCGCCGCGAGTCTGAAAGTGATGCAAGGCCTGATGGGTGTTCCGCTTTTCCCCAAGATGAAATTAAATTGAGCGAGTTAGCAAGTCATCAGCAGTTTTTAAGACGACACAGCAAACGCTGACATCAGTTAAACAACTGACACACAATGCTGCTCAACGATGTCTGACGCAAATTATCGAAAAACTTCGGTACAAATCACATTTTATAATGTTAAATAATATATTTCTGAAGTCTCTTTTGTTGGAATTCTTCCTGTATCTATAGACGTAGCTAAGAATCACATACTATTCAGAGTATATACATATGTGTGTACGTCCGGCAATTGTAGCGAGTTACGGTTAGCTATACTGACGAATACGGACACGAATTCACGTTGATTGGTTGTGCAAAGCAATCTTCAAACTCGAACACGTTCATGAATAAGTGAGGTGCGCACGGCTTCTTCACTGGATTCGTTTCAGGAGCGTATTTCTAGAAACGCTTTGACACGGAATCATCGTCCGTTGCTTTGTTGCAACGAAATCGACACGTAGCTGACACACGGAATCCGAATAAATCCGAACATACAAATCGATGTCTTGTATTTTATCATGTAATATTTTCCAACCGATAGACGTGACTAACATTATATAGCAACAAACAGGTATTCGGTAGTATAACATTGTGATTATACATTCATATAGTTCATCAATTAATCTAATTTTTTATTAACTGATACTTGTACATTATGTGAAAATGATTCAAATGTGTTTTAATTAATTAATTAATTAATTGGTTTTAATTAAATTTTGTTTAAATAAATCATCATCAATCGAATCAGTATCAGTTTTATTTAAAAACTGATGAAATATGATTTATTGCGGATACTAAAAACTTTTTATTTGGTATACATAGTAAATTCGAAACTGACATTTGCACATTTTGCTGTTGGAATAGTAGAGCAATTTATAAACGAAACTAAACTACACAAATGAACTCGATTAGCGATACACGATGCTTGTTTGTCAATATGATACAATTTAATTAGAAAAAGAACTAATCGGATAAAACGTTGCAAAATGGCAACGCCGGTTGCCGTGCTGACCTCGACTGTGTGTGCGTCGACGTCCGTGGTCAATTTCGATACAAATGGAGATTACAGTGGAGTAGAGTGTGCCAGGTGCAGATTGATTACGAAAGGGATCACGTGATTGAAAAAATCCTAGACACACGACAAACGCGATTCAGTCCAACCGAAACTAGATTAGCTTATTGGCTTCGTTTCTGTGCCTTTCAGTTTGTTCGCCAGCAGCCAGCAGGCAGCCGGGTGCTGAGCCATACCTACGCACCGGATAAACACGATTTTTCAAACTGGGATGACGTCACTCGGCTATCTCGAGATCAGTCCGAGATAGCACTTTATACTAATTTATTATCAAGCTTCACTGATTTCATCAGTATGTTGTCATTTGTATCTGTTAAATTTTTCTCTATAGACTCTTAAACTTCGGAGGATATAGTACAGTTTCACCAATGATAATTCTATCGTGTAATTTGTAGGAGTGTGTAAAAATGTAAGTTTTAATTGGCAGTTATTTCTCACAAGAGAATGCTTATTGTTTACATATACGGGATAAATATTTTTGATGAAGAATTAATTATTCATTATTCTATAACAAAGTAACGAAATTTCTCACTGATATTCCTTAACTTTAATTAAACCTTTAAAGGAGAAATTCTAAAAAGCAAAATTAATTTTTGTTATTACTTCGATTTTCAGATATTCTGATTTAATATTAGATTAAGATACTGATTTTACGTTGATAATTAAAAACATATTAAATACTTTTAGTCAGCAAATTACATAATTTATTTAATGCAAATAAATGAACATTTATTCAAGCTGAGCTAAATGAATAGAACCATTTTTATTATAATACGTGTTTTATTCTAGATATGTATACAATGCACGTCAAAATTTAATTACACAAATATGCTATTTTGAAAGTGAATATTAATTATTTTAATATGAATATTTTACATCAAATTGCAAAAGTAGTAAAAAGTCAACAACATTATTCTGAAACGCTATAATTAGAATGACTATGTAATATTTCCGTAATATTGTTTCATGAAGTATGTAATCAAGTAAATTTTGTTGATGGATAAACTAGCGACCGGATTATGCGCACAAGAGGTACATAAAACAACACGACAGACTCCGTTTACTGACAAGAACTAGTCTCCCCATTTAGTTGATAACACAAAACATGAATTGTGGCGTTCTGTACAATTTATCCTGTCGCAGCACGTAACATTTGCTCTAAATAAGTTTATTAAAATAATCACCTACTGTACTGCAGTGGTAAGGATGCACTTGTACATACATACATTTGCGTTGGTTTGTTGAGCGTGGCGGGAAACATTAAACATGTGGAGTGGAAATTCTAAATGTTAAAGAGATATAGTAATATTTTTGTCTGTACTGTTAATAGAATCGTTTATTGAATTGATTTCATGTAAAGGGTTTTATTGCATTTAGGGAAGGGGCGTTAGCATTTCGTCAATCCGTGCATGATAATGTTTTGGTGAAACGATAAAACCTTATCAAAAGTAGACCTCTAACTGTTTCGCATAAAAGTTCAGCGACGTTCTGCTTTATCTGAGAGATGGTGGCGCACTTTTAACAGATTCCGCTATAAAACCAATCGTAAGGGGAAGGCAATCTTGGAGGCATAGGGTGACGGCACAAGGCATCGCCTGGCACAGACCATCTGATACAATAAGCCCTGTGAAGATCCTTCTCAGGTTTTTGTTTTCGTTTCATTTGATTCCGCACGCCGTCGGCAGTGGTAAATTTAATTTGGAGCATTACCGAAGGATTCAGGACGCTTTAGGATCCGACTGCCCTCACTGAGACTATCCATTTTAATTACGAACAGACAGCGCACTCCGGACTGTTCCTGTTTGCCCTACCATAACGTCTTCTTCTAACCGCTGCTATCGCCAGTGGCTGCCACACGGTCGAGAGGAATGGACGAGCAAGTTACCCAGTATCCGATCAGCCGGCGTACTCACTGATGATGCGTGCACGAACTCAATTAGTAACGGGAACAGTTGTGCTAGTGCCTTTCAACTTCCTACACTAACATTGAATGCAGCTGACTAAATCAAGTGTTCAAGACAATAGTTCTAAACTATAAGTAGTGAAATGTATGATTTTAGTGATTTTACTATGAACAGAGTGCGTCAGGGTAACAGGTTCATTTTAAAAGCTCACTACTTATATATAATAATAAATATTTAATCTTGAAATACCTAATAAACCACTTATTATAGGTAAATTTTATCGCTGCAGGCACATTTATTTTTATACTCGTTCAAAATGAAACACTGAATAGTATGACAATCCATTTATAATTGTATATTTTCAGGTGGCGTTGGTACTAATCGATGCATGTATAATGTCAAGTGGTTGATGAGTGTCGATGAACAGAATGAAACATTTCGGTAGAGCGGACTAACGAATGTTGCGGGATTGTTCAGAGTCACAATCGTATAGCTCGTGAATGCGTGCATTATAACAGTGGGTAGCCAATGTATCGTGCAGCCGGGAGTATGTTATTATTAAAAACAGGAACAAAATCAGGTCGCGAACACCCACGAAGCCATATCAAAACACGCACATGTCATAAACCGGCGGCGCGGTTTCGGTCCAATTTAATCTGATGCTAATAAAAATATTCGTGTGCAATGTAGAAATGAAAACAAAATTCGATACCGATTCAAACCGTTTGTACCGGTGGTTGCATGCACACGTATCTAACAACAATGGTTATACCGGAAACAAAAGCTGTCATTGAAAATCGTGTACACAATTCAGAAGTGCAGGCCGCAGACTGATTTATCGACTGTCGCGCACTAATTGCTGTTGAATGTTTTGCATCCCTGGTTACCATTTCACTTCTACCCCATCCCTCTTCGTGAACTACCCTCTCCCCTTCCCCTTTCACACTACTGTACTCGCCTCAATTGCTCATAGTGGACAACAGATGAGTCGAGAGGTTAACTACGTTCGACAATTTAATCCGTGGATCGAGTGCAGTAGTCCCTGGTGTAAATCGGTACATTAGTCGGCGCCGTACTAGGAGACGCTGTAATGTGGTAGGACAGTAAGGTCAAGTGTAGACAGCCACTGGTATCTTCAGTTACTCTTCCATATACCATTTGACTAGTATTTACTGTATTTAGAATAAAAATATTACATGACGAGCATGTGTGTTATTTCAGCGGTGAATTGGTTTCGTATAATTTCCGTTTTAGCGAAATGTTCTCCTCATCTCATGCCCCCCCCTCCCACAGCGGTTCCATCGTTATGCATTGTGTAGAGACAGCGTGTGGGCGGAGGGTGTAGCGGAAATGCAACACTGTTTGTACTTTGCGTTGTATAATGCAGCTGGCGCGCTTGCTAATGAGTAGGGTGGTAACGTGTTCCTTGCGCCTGGGTGTCGCCTTCGTTGTTTCAATATCACAAGGCGAGATGCTCACAGAGGTAAGATGAGCGCATCCGGTGCAGGGTACAATAAGAACAACAAACAACGACAACGATCATGCAAGTGAACAAAAAAGGACATGGTGATGCGCAGTACGCCCGTTGTTGGATTAACGCTGACCGATGTTTTCATACGCTTATGTCATGGAGAGTAATACGGGTCTTCAACCGCAGTCACACAAATATCCTAATTCATGCACAAGTACAAAACAAGCAAAATGTGTAAAATTAAAACGACACATAATGCATGTAAATATGGTGTGTGCACAAAAACGGAAATAAATTATGCATAAAATCGTCGTTTCCGAGGAAACTTTGGCAGCGGTTGTAAGCTGCTGTGCCAAGAGCCGGGATCTGACTAACCGACACCCTGTAATGGCTGATATTGGCGACGAATTATGCAGAATTAAGTCCACGCCACAACGGTCCATAAGTCGGCGTATTCAATGTGTGTATGTGTCAGAGCTTGATTATCGGTCGCCTGTAATAGACCGTTTCCGGGCTATGTGCTTCCCGAGTTAGTGCTGGAACAATGCGGCAGGTCCCGAAGCGAGATCGTAATCGATAAATTGACTAATAAATAAAACTAAACACGCGATTATTACATGGCACCGCTGACAAGGCACACCATACACTAATATACACACAGATGTCGTCAGAGATCTATTGTGATTATTGGAAAAGATTCGAAACAATGCAATGCGCAGATGAAATACTGTTTTCCAACAAATACATATGCATGTATTTTGACAGTGGATTTAGCGTAGCTATTTCTAAAGGTGCTCACAATTCAGCACTCGAGACATGGTGCGTTCCGCGGCTGTAATGCTTATAGGTTTATGCATCACAGCTTCGAATGCTAATCTACTTAACAGCGCCGGCATCTACCGTAGTCTTATGCAACTGTTTGCTTTTTATCTTTAATATCATCTCTGGTATATATCTATTGTATATGTATTTTAGAATATAGATATACAATGCGTCGTATTTGTTTCCGACAGAATCATTGTTTAAATAATATACAATATTTAGATATATATTTAAATATATTATTTGAATTTAAAATGTATATATTTATTAATTTATTTAACAATGTTACTTACTATATGTGTATATTCTATAGATAAGAATGTATATATTTGTTGTATGTGTAACAATTCAAGATATTTAAATAAAGTGTTAGTGACATGGCCCCAACAACACCGTAACACATTACAGACAGCTAAGCAAAGCAAGTATATATCACCGCACGTTTGAGCACGAATAACTAGATAAAATCTCAGGTGACATAAAAGTTTCCTAAAATGAACTTCCCATGCGATGCCAGATAATATATAACGGGAAGGAAGCGAGCGTCGCTGTGAGCCCGTCACTCACAGCGACGTCGGCGTCGAGCGTTCTCTGCAATTTTTAATGAATTCAGAAACAGAAAAGTAGACAGCGCCACTGGGGTGTGTGTGTGTGGTGTGTTTAGGTACGGGACGGACCGATTAATCGAAGTAGCAGTGCATTCAACATCATCACCGAATCGATATCGGACACCACGGCATAATGATGCCATTCCCGATTCATAATTTGAACGACGGGTACTCTGTGTGTTTGTTGAGAAAATCCCACACATATATACGGACGTCCTTACCACTAGTTCCAAATAGATAGGCCAGCATGTGAGAAAAGGGGACCATCTGCAGCAATCAACATTGTGTTATGAATTTATTTATGAGCTTCCGGGGCACGCGTGAGCGCTATCGAGAGATGCTTTCGCTTCGGAGAGCAAATCTCATTAATGCCGCGTTGAGTTTCTAGTCAGAGCTCGGTTGAGAGAATTTTATGAGATCCGGTGCTCTAGTAGTGATGTAACTCGGTAGTGGCTCCTGCTGTCACGTATACCACTATGCTGCAGGTATTGTGCTCTGCTTCGAGCGATCGCGTCAAACTTCTCAACGTTAACGAACTTAATAAATAAAGGTGCAATAGGAATGCATCATCCATGTATGGATCACGATGGGAGACGCTCTCCGATTACTGGTATTATTCTTGTTGAAGTAGAGCAGTTTCGTACTGCAGACTACACGGTACTGTAAGCACAGCAGTTTCGTGTCGGGTAATGAAGTGGATAAATAAAAAGCACTGGTGCCTGTCAATTTGGTATGATGATAAGCGAAAGCGGTATCCGGGACAATGTAGGTGGCGAATTGTGTGCAAATCTGACGCACCTATGTGTTAGAAGGACTTCATCTCTCGTTCCCGTTTCATACATATTTATCGATGCTGACAGCGCGCTCCTTACCACTGAAAGCGTGTGTACGTAGATTTATGAAGAGACCGCAAATGAAATATGTCAGCAAAGCAAATTGTTCGTCTGCGTGCTCGAGATCCGTCTCACACACGCGTTTCTAATGGAGAGTCTCCGGAGCCAGAGAAGCAGGGTTGAGCAACGCTTGCTTTCTAGCTGGATGGCTGGATGGCTGATGCCAGAGCCGAGGAATTGGTGCATATATACAGTACTATGGTGTATATACTATACATTGTGTAGAAACGCCATCTACGCGGGAACTCTTGTCGTTCTGTATATTCCTATGTATGCATAGCTAACCTATCCGAAGGGTTGTTAAACTACGCATGAAATTGTTCACCAGAGTGTGTTGATTACTCATATATACGAGCATTCATCTGGTGAACTTTCTACTTAATTTGGAACTTTAAATTTAAAGAAAAAATTAAAGGATTTAAAGTACTTAACACAATATGTAATTATAAAATATAATATTTCCTTATTATAAATGTTAATACAAAATGCATCACGCTATATCCCCGGGTAGCAAAATTAAGCATTTGTTAACGTTCATCTCACATTATGGATGTGTAAGTACAGTGTTGAATCTAACTTGACAGTGACTTTTACTTGATATTTTTAAAGATATAGCAGGGATTATTTTCATTCCTTTTTAACATTTTCTTTCCAGACATATCTAAATCATATGTATCGTGTATAGAAATACGTTGTATCTATATGTTATAAATTTTTCAGTTTAAATAAATTTTTATTTATAATAAAAAATTCTTTCGTATTACGTTACTGAAAATTTGTTACTTGAAGAGATAGTTTAATCTTAGTATATTCAATTTATCAACGTAAGTATTCCAGACAGGATAATATATAAATTTAAAATACATTTTAGAAATTTATACTTGCAGTATACAGTGTGAAAATTTGATTAATATGATGTGTGGTGTGATTTGCTGTACACAGTATTTATATGATTGCATTTTAATTGTAAATTGGAGGTGCATATAATTAAATATAAAACAAAACTATTGCAATGCACACATTTGTGTTATAGCATAGTTGTAAAAAATCAATATACCGTATAATTTACTTTGTTTCATGTTGAATACATAACATTTCAGGTTAAATTTTAAATAACCACTCATCGTTAAATACTCCGCAATGCAAATACAGTTCATTGTGTTAAACTCAAACAAGAAACTCGCATAATGTCGGTGTGTACCAAAGTCGTGCAGCCGCAGTCATAAAGAAGTTAGTGGAGTTCCGGCCGGGTGTAACGTTTCCAAGGCTCGTTCGTTCACGTCTCCTATTTCAAACACTTGTTTTACGAGAAGTACGAAATGACGCGCTATTCCAAGGATCATAGTAGTGAAGACGATTGTAGCCCCAGGTACATGTCGAGTATAAGTTGACAGATTTAAATACAAAAGTTGCGCAATAGCAGGGAATTGATCTCGAAGATCGATTCCTGAATACGGCCCTGGAAGATAACTCGTACGAACGGTATCGTCCGTTACCGATCGATCGACTTTTGGCTCGCTTACGGTGTGTGCATCCGTTGCCGTTGTTGCCACCATTGATTCGACTAGAGGAGCGAGTCTGTTGGCCGTCGGTTCGTTGCACGGCGTATTATTATTTCTGGCGCATTCATCCGCATTCAAGAGTTCAGAGTTCAATTCACTCAGGTACGTAATATGTGTCCCAGGACCGCGGATGATTTATCTTCTGAAAACTCATTTCTCATTCACAACGATACAGAATTCCGCGCGTGTGTGCATGAACTCCTGACGACGGCAGCAGCACCAGCGTTGCTGGATAATCTCTTTTTAGAATTATTTCATTCTCGGGAAGTAATCCAAGAAACAAGCGCCCGGATGCGGAACAGTAAACACAAGAGCATTAATGCCGGACGGATTTAAAATTGAAATTGTAGATCCAGGTTAGCTGGCGAGCGTGCGCCTTATAACTTTGACAACAGGTTAACACGGCACGACGACGTAATCGCAGGATTTACTAGACGTTGCGGATGCATTTGTCGTACCGCGCGTCCTCGGCCAAATGTAGCAAATTTCAGTCCCTGGCACCGGTGACGACATGTCATTTATTTCTTCTGCTTTAGTCGCGTATGTAAGTACCTACTTAACTAAATATTTTTGTTTCTGTCTGTATTGCTACTCCGTGCAGTGAATTACAACTATAGCAAATTCTATACAAAAAAATACATGCTACGTGATACATATCATTTTATCAGTTTAGTGCGTATGGGGAAAACGCGCGGCTTGTTTATCATATTTATTTCACTCGTTGAACGCGGTGAACGTGCGCTAGATTAGGAATGCATGAATGTGGCAATTTCGTATACAGTCTGCAGGAGAAAACACTGTACACATTGTTCAGGGGTACCACATTAGATTTCTGGTTGCACACGGGCAATAAAGAAATGAAACTGAGTTTCGCATAGTAACGGAGAACAATAAAGCTCTTGTACACGTACGTTGCGGGTGGCGAGTATGTTTGAATGTATGTAGGTGTTATGTGCACGAGTATATACATACATACACACAGGTATATTGGTGTAGCCGACACACGATGGCACTGTATAGAGACCACTAGATGTGTCGGGCTCTGGGGTTACTTTGCGCAAGTGACATAAATGGAAAAAAAATTGCAAAATCTCCACCTTTACAACATTAACATTCTGCACGATTATACGCCACGAATAATTCAATACTATTTGACTTTTGCTACAGTTCATACATAAATATTTGAAAGATGTCATTAAATGTTCGCTTGTGAACTTATTAAAGTTGTAACAGTGTTATATTGTAGAACGTGCGAGAATGAGTAACTTTCCTAACGTAGTTGGATGACGTAGCGTTTCGCGTACCTCGAACCCTTTTTATTTTATTTGCTTCCTGTACGAATCATACTGCTCAGCTATGTACCAAAGTTTCTGGACAAATTCACCGCAACCGGCGTGACGCTATGCTCGTCGTGACAATATTGTCCTAAAACTTTTATCGCTTACCGTACGTGCTTTTTATACGACTAGTTATTAAATGGCAACCTGGACTGTTTTCCTAGAATTGTTCGAAAATCAATCGTACCACAACGAAATTTGTTTGCTCCTCGCAAGTCTAGGTCGACGACAGAGAGTTAAAATACTTGGAAATTATCTTAAGAGAAATAATGTTATACTTGTGAGAAGTGAGATTGGTTCTCAGGGAATATAGGATTTAAAGGAGATTAGGAAAGTGTGAATGGCTGTAGCTTAGCCGTTTCTTATGACAAAACGTTGAGGGGATATACGTACATAGGTAACAGTGGAACTAAGAAGATATACCTCTCGTGACACACGGATACGACGAGCTGGTACTGGCGATGCGGACGTGACTCGTCGTGGGCAGTTCTCGAAGTAAATCCTCTATAGCCGGGCGTGCCGGTCGCTTGTCAACCTCGTGGACTTGTCTTTACTCTTCGACAGATCGATATGCATGGCGCGGGATCCGGAATGGAAGAGAAAGCCTCCAGGCGTCGATCTGTCAGACTTCTACGAAAGTCCAAGTTTTGCATGTGTGTGCGCCCGTTCCCATTAACGTTAAGTAAAGCATCATGTCTCGCACTCTCAAACGTATCAAGTTTTCATTCGACTTCTCATCTTACAAACACCCCCGTTAATTTAAAGTTGTGTTTACATAAAGCACAAATTACATACAACTCAACAAAGTTGACATCGTACCGGCACTGACAGGAAAATCACTTGTTTTATGTTTCCTTTCACATGCCGCTGCGCTGATTAAAGTTCAGCTTCCAACCATTCAGAGAAGCACGCCTCCTGTCCGAGCTAAATCGTTACCAGGTCATTATATACGTATTTTAAAACGACCGGATTTGATAAATTCGCCTTTGAACATGTTTCCCGACTATTGAACATGCAGCTTAATAAAGCCGGTATATTTTCCTCTATGTGCACGCATGTATAGGTAAACTCTTGCTTCCAGTCAGTTCATCTGCACTGTGCATATTTTTATCAGAATTGTGCGTGTTTGCAAAGTGAAATACATGAGTATTGATATTCTTTTATACTTTGACTTCAGAACTACAAATATACCTATACATGTTGCAGTTTATAAAAGTAAATTCTGTATACATGTACTAAATTCATACGTCCATGTTAGTAGCTATTCAGTCTGAATAGTTTCATACGAATGTTTAGGACATTATTTTGGTAACAATACTATTTCTCCACTTATGCTTATGTTACATGTAGATCATTAATTCGTACAACTCTGCAAAGATGTTTTGTCAGATGATGGAATCTCTTAAGATGGAAGTGGGTAATGATGATAATGATATAGATTGTGTACATAAGTATACCTATGTGTACGTGTACATATGGACGAACATGCGGGTGAACGTTCAGTTTCCGATTCGTGTGGTTACCGGTGCCGGTAACGCAATCACTACCGGCCGCACTCTTAATGAGATCGCGGTCGTGGACGGTGCCTTCAACCGTCTGGCAATTACGCTGACGTCGCAAACCTAATTCCGTTTGCGGCTGCGGGTATATCGCGCGTCTCTTAGATGCCGTGCCTAGCTGTGCGCGCTAATCAAGCCCGAGTTAATTACATGGTGATGAGTGTAGAGCCTGGCCGACGTAAAACACTGGGGCATGTACGCGCATCATCTCCCGCACAGATGATCGAATGTCTGTCATGTTAAACGCACGTACACGTACTCGTATATATAGGTATGCGCACCCTATTTCACAAGTACACACATGCCGATTAACTTAATACTCTGACATGACATTGAACGCAATGGAGCTTTACTTGAGAGAAACTAAAGCACACACACACACACACACTCATACACATAGATGTAGAGGAATGGATGCGATGGAATAGCGAGTACACAGAGTGACAGTGTGTAGGAGTGAGAAGGCAGCATGGGGAGGGGGTGTTGTGTGATATGTTGTAGATTCAGCCGATGTTGTACATACGATGTAACTTGTAATTAATTAATTTCGAGCCCGCCGTTCTCATGTCTCGTGTTATCGAGCGCTCACGAGGACCGCCGCGAGTTGATCTAGTGACACGGCGTCGCGCAGTCTGTTTTATCAGAACCAATGTTTGCGCGTTGAACACGAGGTTCTCGATCGTATCGTTCCACCTGAAAATTACCTTTTTCAGAGGGAATGTCTTTTGATAACGAATAAAAGAGAGAAAGGGCTAAAAATTACCTTCGAATTACGGTTCTATGGTCAGTAAACATGCAAGCGATTAGGCAATGATAAAATGAGTGTGAAAGTAAGTATTCATTCATTTCAAGAACGAGTATATTTAAATTTACATTCCAAACATAGCGTATCTACACATCTAATCTTGTACTTTATGTAAAATAACCTGGCAACATTATATGTATTAAATAAGTGCTACTGTAAAAGAGGATATTTGCTAGGAAAAACTGCTTGTAGTGGATTTAAGTTTTAACTTCATCAGAAAATAAAGCAACTAACATGTACGTTTTTCGTGTAAAACTGTTTTGTCAGTCTTTACATTTATAAGTAGTTTTAATGAGAATGCTGTGTAAATATTCATGATATTTAAGATATTAAAACAATATTTGCAACATAAATGAAAGTCGCATGTCTTTGCTAGTTTACGTAAAATACTGTACATTATAAAAACAAGAACAGTACTAATACTACCATATACGTACTATTTTTCAAAAACTTCAAAGTGAAGTTTTACATGTATAGTACTTTTATTATTAAATTTGTAACTTATAACAATTATTTAGCAAATAATTATTTTGAAAAATATTTGTTTCTCCGGTCAACGTTAATAACCTTCAGGACGACTTGTCTGAAATCTAATAATTCCATTAAAATATTAATCATCTAAACAGATTACACATAGTTATGATATTAGCTAATTTGAAATATCGCATGAGAATAAACGATTTGTAACAGTAGGTCGTAGTTGTCGTACTCGAGCGGTAGTTTTACATTGTCAGCCGAATTTTCTAAATTTATACATCATTCATAAGTGAAACAGTAATCAAGTCACAAATGAATAATAGAAGAGCTACGGCTCCAACAGTTCCTTGCATGAACGTCAAGTATAAAAATGTCATCGCGTGCCTGGACGTACAGACGATTTATAAATATGATGTCCTGAGTTACTAATTTTACTATAAATAAAACATGCTCTTGAATTCGCAGTCTGATTCATATCAAATGGTTTTGAATTCCTGTTGTAACAGTTTTAAAGAAAGTACCTACGTATATTAATAAAGCGAAATCTTTTATCTTATTCTGATTGTACTAATGAAATTTTTAGGAATTAAGTAAACACTATTTAATTATTATATGACAACATTGAAAAAATT
>JAGJTL010000069.1:1651827-1663006 GCA_022063505.1 Calosoma granatense | reverse complement strand
TTTGAAGTCATAAAGCCACATTTTTTGCAGTAGAAAAATATTCGAACTCTAGTCTCAAAGGTCATTTGGTATAATAATAATATAATTGTTGTAATAATCATTAATAACAGTTTCACTGCTTTTTCATTTGAAGGGTGTGGCGCCATCTGGCTATCATTTAAAACGTGACAGGTACGCTGTTGGTGGTAACAATGTTGCCAGATATGACATGCGCACTTGGTAAACTATTCGCAGCTGTTCAAGTTAAGGTTAGAAAATTAATCTGCTTAAATATTCAGCATCAATAAAGCAAGTATTTATAAATTTTATGTAACTAACAATTTCTGTAGTAAATTAAGTTTAATTTATTTTTAACAATGTAAGTTTACTAACAAAATATTTTTAAATATGTATGTAAAATTTTTTATGTATCCTAATAATGAACAACGTTCTTATTAATTTCAGAAATAAAGTTTTCATGCTGAAGTTTTTAATTTGATTGTCTGAAATCTTTTTTAGAAAACTTTTTTCATATTCCTCTGTAGTTGTCTTTTTTCATTTTATGCGACCTTTTACCAACGTAGACTAACATCTGTTTGGGTGAAAAAATATTTAAGGAGCTAAAAGTATTTTATGTGTTAGAAAAAACAACAACTTGATGAGGATTAATTTTCATTAACGTAAATGACATGTATTTAAGATGTTCAGTAAAAAGTATTTCGTATAGGTCCACCCACTTGTAGAAACCAATCTTGAAATTCAGCAGTGTTCGTTGAGTTTACGAGTTATCACTACTGGTAGAATGGCGAAAAGTTTTACGAATACATAAAACGAAGCCATTGAAACAGAATATATTTTTCGTAAAGTGCAAGCTAGCAGACTGATCTATAATCCTTGTTCAGCAAAATTTGTATAATTCTCTAAAGTAAAGTATTCAAGTTCGTTGGACGATAAGTGAATATTATTCGTCGTATTTCATTTTATCAGTAAATTGCTTCAAACAACAGCTTAATTGAATTATCACATTATAAATTACTGCATAAAATGCTCCATCACATTGCATTTTAAATTGTAATGTTCAATAAGCGAAAGAAAAAAATAATTCGAAATAATAATTTAATAGAGCAAGGATTAGCATTACTTTTGATGTATGTAAAAAATAAATCCTTAATATCTTGAAGTTAGATGAGTCTCATTGATTAGAAATATTCATCATATATTATAAAAATAAATATAAATAATTTACAAAAAACAAAAATCCATTTGTAGATATAATTAATTTAACCATATGTTTTCGTCATATCGGATTTTCTTTTTAATGAAATGTTTGTTTTGTGATTTCCGTTGACTTGTTAGATAACATTTTATCCTATTGTATATACGTACCCACGTTAGTTTGAATAATTCAGCTTAATTATAACTTTAGTACGTAGTATACCTAGTCACGAATGTTGTTAATGTGATAATCATAGTACGTAAATATGTTGACAACAAATATTACAGAACGTGCGTGTATTCTATCCTTTGGAATACGAAGCTATCATGCCAATTGCCATGTTTATTGTAATATAATATCATCTTATTTAATAGTACATTATACAAGTATTTACTATTTATTCGATTAGTGATTATTACTGTTGCTTGTAATATTTATACTTTCTGTATAACTATATAAAAAAATGGAACAGTTTGGACTTTTTTTGCGATGTCCAAACGTAAGCTGGACCAGAATCAATAAAGAATATATAAAATGTGTACCTAGTATTATATTTTGAGAGAAAAGCTGAAACCGATACGTTATTGATTTTATTCGAAATCAGCTTTTCCAGTAAATGTTCGATTGTATTTTGAAAGCAGTATTTGTACCAGTGAAAAGTTAACTTATATGGTTATTTAATTATTATTTATCCATTAAAAGAAATTAAGAAAAATTCTTTCATTACAGTTTGTATTTTCAGTTTCATTATGCGCTCAAATACTCCTCACACTTTTTTTTTCTAACGATAAATTTCATTCCATTTAACATTACTTGTAGGACCAGGAAAATGCATTAAGTACTTGACGTCACTTGCATTCGAATGTTAGAAATTTATCACGAAATTAGGTGGGTAGTAAAATTATAATTAAAAACTATTGCTATGACTTAATGTGTATTTTCCAGGTCGGGAGGATATGAATAAACACGTACATAGACTACGTGGAATAGCTATTCAAATAATGAACAAAGTGAAACATATAATGGTCTCATTTTACAAAAAGCACTTTGTTCACTTTTAAAGTCTGTGTTCCAATTCCATAAATGATGTATGCATATGTATGTGTACGTGTGGGTGAATATGAAATATTATTTCTCAGTTGGTTTAGTGTAGTATATGTCAAGGTATTATTAGAAGACAACCCGTGACCAACAGCACTAGGGGGTAAATAATAAATAAATAATTATCATACAAGGGCATCGAGGGTGGTCGAGCCCTCGTGACGGGGAATCCAATTTTTCATCAATGCACCAGCGGCCGCCGCGGCGCTTGGCTCTCAATGCACGTACGACGCGAGAGCCTCTTCGCGCTGCCGTAATGGAGCCCTGGCTGCGAAAAATGAAACTCACGGCTTCGCCAAACCCGGGACATAAAATAATGATCATCAGAGGCACTGCTTCAGATACCTCTATCCGTGCAACGTCCATATCCACTAACACCGATCCGCTATTACACGTGCTCACCAACACTTTATACCGAACATATCAATATCGCGATTTCTTCTAAACCATCCTTAGAATGTAAAACCAGCTATAATGTACTTTTTTATACTGTACTATACAAGTATGTATAGTGCCCGGTGGATTAAAGCAACGAGTTTCATGCAAAACAACCGCCATTTTACAGAATGAACGTTCTAAAGTTCGCATTAAAAATGTTTCATTTCGTACATAAACGTTGTAGTTTGTTCTGTATCCGTACATCATAAAGTCTTTTACGGTGTACTACACACGAAACATATTGCCCTAATAGAAAAAATACTAGAGATAATAATTCTAAGATCACAGGGCTGGTTGCATAATTTTTGAATAAACCATTTGATAGAATGTATATGTATTATTTCACAAAAATAAAAATCATACAGCAAGTGCAAAGGGCGAATATATGAAGATCTATGTCTAGAGGCATATAGTTTTGTTTTTACAATTATGTAGAGCAGGGCTTCCCAAACTTTTATAGGCCGAGGGCCACTTTCAAAATGGAAAAACTACGGAACCCACTCACTTGTAATCCATCTTTTAAAAAGAAGGGTGGAAGGGAGAATAAAAAAATTATCATTTGGCCTGTTTGACTACTCGTTTACATTTTTGAGCTATGCGCAATAACGAAGTATAATTGCTGTCGAAAGTTGACTGGTAAGCAATTCAAAATTGATTTGATGTAGATCTGTGAGTTGACAGAAACTAGACAGACATAGTTATTCTCATGTGATTTTTAACTGAATCGAATTTGAATTGTTCATCTGACAATCATCCACGAGTAAAACTCTCTTTTTAATCAAAACTCTCACTGAATCAGATCTACCCATGGGTCGCGACCCACACTTCGGGAATCTATGATGTAGAGTACAATATTCTTGTTTATACATATTTTAGTTATATTACATTATAAATAATATATTTTAATATGTTACATAATTGTGATCTTTATAAGTTTTAATTATTGTTTCGCATTAAAACAGATTAGTTAATATTATAAAAATAAAGGAAACATATTTGATGAGAATATATTGCCTTGTCATTATAAACACATTTATCTTTATTTATTAATATGAAATACTAAATGTGGGTTACATACCTAATTTTAAAGAGGAACAGTATGCCTACAATGTGTCTACCATCCTATTCCACATAAATTCTGTGGATTTATATATTTACATGCTTACTTTAGATCTGATTTTAAGTTAATAATTTCGTAGGCACAGTATAATATACGGGTTAAAGTATGTATTCTTCAAAGTAAATTTTACATGTTATGTAAATATAATACCTTTACAGTGTAGATCTTAAATGTTAAATCCTCTTAACCTCATCGTTATGTTGTACTTCCGTCTACTGAAAATTCAGTTTAAGTGATTTGCTCGGATGTGATACTGTAATAAATTTATGAAAGTATATAAAGTTTAACTAGATAATTCCATATAACATCATACACATTCCATCGTATTTCGAGTTAAAATTGTTTGTTAAAATTATATTTCACAAGTTTAAATTCCGCTGGATGTAATATGAAGTAACAAGTAGTGCCTTGATTGGAAAATTAATTCACTACATTTTGCGACTTTCTAGTGATTCATAATACATACATATAACATATTCCCCGGGGTAAAACATTTGTTAACGTCCATCAGGGGAGTTGTCAGCTCACCTCAGAAAGGCATGAACAATTAGCTGTGGAATGCTGACCGCATGTATGACGAAGCGGGAAGCGAACTTCATTATTTATACTCGTATAACCATGTGGGTATAATATTATATTGCAAAAATTATAAATATGTGAAAAATTTTGATCAATTTTTCAAATTTTAAAGCACTTTAGTGAAAAATATTATTTAAATTATTATATATCAAATTCCACATATTGAAAGATAAAAATCCACTAATTAGTGTACCTTAAAAATACTTTTTAGTTCATGTCAAAGATTAGTCAACAATTTTTATTATGCTGTATTTTTCTGACTGTGGAATATAATATAAGGATACTAATTTGTGGTATTTGATGTATAGGAATTTGATATGTGCATTTATGTATATTTGACTAACTCACTAGTTCACCATTCATGAACATGTCAGAGAGTCGTCATATTTAGACAGGGACGTGTAGACGAGACACAGTGAGTAAATAAACCATGATAATCAACTCACCTCTGCCAGAAAATGTCATGTTTGTCATTTTTCGATTATTAACAGTCTTCGTCATTCATAATTTGAATTCGCTGTACATTTTAAATATGCTCGTGAATAATAATAATTCAATTCTCAATATTTCCTAAGTTTTCTCGTGCTAAATTCTGTTTTAATTAAACTGCGTGTATAACTAGTTTTACAAAAGAATTAATGTAAATTGATAATATAAAAGCGACCGAAAATACAAGTGCAGTTGTCTCGGGGAACAGAATTGCATCCTTAATGAAATAGTGCTGAGAAATAACGAGTCGAAGATTTAAAAAGCAATTTAATATATTCACAGTTACACTGAAATATCTACTCGCGGAAAAGAAAGGTTGTTAAAATGAAATTAGAACGGTTTTTTAGTGATGCAAACGTTAAATTATGCTTTCAAAGAACTCAAAGTGTAGTTATTAATGCTAAATATGATGTCAGTTATTATTTTATAATAGAAGCATAAATTCAAGTTAGAAATATGCATCTCCTTTAAACGTGTACATTTCTACATTCCCACTTATTTGGGATAAAATGTGTTTAAATTCTCTGGAATATTGAACTATCAACTTTAGCGTTGAATGAATATGGGTATGTAGGTATGTATAAAATATTCAGTAAAATGTACCTGTTTGATGTTTATAAAATATATTGTGCTCACTTCAGTGTAAATATTTGATGCAGCGCATATTTTTAGTAAATATAATGTTGAATATCTCAACTATAAATATCACTGTTGAAGTTTTATTTTGCAGGGTTGTTCATGGTTTACATTTACAGTATAATATGTTGTCATTACTGTCTAGAGAGAAGAGTAAGCAAAATATTAAGAATATGTAAAGGGTGTTTTTTTTAGAGGTATAGAACTTTAAAAAGAACTTTATAATAAAAACTGGACTTCGAGATTGCGCTTCATGCAAGCCAGCCGCGGTGCCCACATGCCAGAAATCATATTTAAGCACTAATGGAATAAAATTATCTTTTCAATAAAGCCAATACCATGGCCATGACCATATTTTTATGTGTTTTATTTCATTTTAAAGTTCTATACCTGTAAATAAAAACACCCTTTACATATGATACTATTACACCACGAAATTAATTCAAACAACTTGCCTGCTTTAGATAATTGTGTCAAAATTTGAACGTATAAGGAAAATTTCAAATATTATTTCTGAGATATTTGGCTTTTTTTAATATAATGGAAAAAATCCTTAGCATGTATGGAATGTTGGTTAATAGTGATATCGAATTTTGGACAAAAGAAGATTGAAATGAGTGGAGAGATAAAATGAAAACCAGTTTGTTTGCGTAGAAATGGATGGTAAACGATAATTTAAAATTGCCCGAAGGGGTCTATTTGGCAGAAACATGGAGATATATAGGTAGGTATGTATAGGTATATAGATGGAAAAAGTAATCAACAATGAAAATAACACAGCTATCGCATTCCCTTGCTCTAGACAGAATAAAATGAACGGATATAAGTTTACCTAATATTATTCTATATGCGTATTTATAAAAACAATGTATTTTTTCGAAATAGACTGGTAAAATAGTTTTCGTAGTCATATACTGGTGTAAGTACATACTTAACATTTGCGAGTGCCAGAAATTAGCACAGTTAATTTAATGGTATCTAACATACCATTTAATGGCGTTAACACTCTACTTTGTAGTATAAAAACTTTCGTAATAGATGCATTAAAATTACACGAGAAGCTTAACATATTTTAATACAAAAATGTTTTTAACGTGTTACAGTACATTTTCATACTGTATTAAGGTTGAATTTTATAGTTTAGCCTTTGAAACATAAAACTGCTTGAATTCTTAGAAAAGGTACATTAAATTATTCTTTTGTCTATTACTAGTACATTTAATAGGAATTTGGGATATGTATGTATGTGTTTAATAAAGTGTACAACGATTTCAAAAACAGTACAACAATTCATGTTATTTACTACATATGCCAACAAGTTTCGTCCCGTTAAATATATAAAATAGGATCTTCTAGGGACTACCCTCCAATAAACCAGTCTGTTTTTGTTCTTATTACGGTATTTATCGATCGAGTAAATCAATAAGCCGCTTGTTTTTGTATACCGTTATCTAAAGTTTCGTTGGTTTACTGTGCTTACTCTGTGTGGAAAAAGATAAACTAGTTTTTCCGAAATTTTCTACGCGAACAAATAAAACACTTGATTACATTTCACTCTAAAAATAATTTATTTCTTATATCTGATTCTTAGTGAAGTGTTGTAGATAAATGACTACAAGGATGTGAGGGCAGCCGGAGTGGTTGATTGTCGGTCATGAAGATTGCGTTTGTAGCAATAGGATAGAGGAACAGGAATAAGAAGAAAGCGTGTGGGATGAAGAAGAGGATGATCGTGGGTGATGGTGCAAATGGCCAGTGCCCGCATGTGCGCACGACACCCGCTCGCTCTGCTAACAAGAACAGAAGCAATAACGTCAGAGCGTCGACGTTACTCAAACAGGCGATTAATCACTATTGTTAGCGCCGTTCGGTCCGGTAATTGGGAATGACAACGGCCGACAGGTTCGTCCCTAACGTCGTGCACTGCTTAGCTGTACTCGCCATCGCGAGCGAGCCCATTCGGTCGACGGTAACCGTTGCAAAGTCTATTGTTTTTAATGGTCTTCACATAAAATAACGTTCGCTTTGTGATTAAGGAACAATACAAAGTTCTGATGAGTTAAACTGTACACAAAACACTGGAATATAATGCTCTGAGAAAAAGCCAGAAGATAAATATGGTCTGTGTCAACGAGGTTAATGAATATATGAATGAGCAAATGCACACACAATCATGTTCACGAATTTCGACAATGAATAACGATATCATTAAGGTAATAAAAAAGCTGAAATTAAGTTAATTGTTCCGCGGGTATATATTTTGTAATTGCTACCATAATGAGTCATAATTAGAGTATATTTCTTTCGTGATATTTTAATTTCAAGTATTTTAATTTTCTTCTTGCGTGACTCATTTGTTCTATTTCTTTATTATTGTTAGGTAGGAACACTTGGTATTGAAATAACAATATGGAATCATTTGAATAGATTTCTTTTCAAATATACAACTGTAAACGGGCAGTTCTCGAACTCACCATTTCCTCAACGCAGTGTAGGGTAAGTGTCGCCCTGTCCAGCTCGTTACCACGTTGTTAAAACCAGTGACCGAACAGTGGAAACAGAATTTAAAATAATAATAATTTTCATTATATATGCCATTATTTTACAAACAATAAGTATTTGTAGCCGTATAGAAGCCGGTTCTTTAAAATATGTTTCATTGTTGTAATCACAATTTATTAGTATCTCTTCGTTACAGAAAATAAACTTATATATTATAGTAATTATAGTTAAGGTAAATCAATATCATATGAAAATAATTTTTCCACAAAAAAGTAAAAGTAAATTTATTTAATTTAAGTATGGCCGTCACAAATCAAATATAAATATTAATTCAATAACTTTATCAAAGCATGAATAATGAATGTAGTTATGTTGAGAAAATAAATAAGAATATTAGAAATATGCATTATATAAAGGAACTGTTGAGTATTCAATTATTAACGAGAACATCCAACCAATTCTAAGTAGGTTATTGGTATATTACAACATGCATTTGGACTTACATACATGCAAAGTTCTTTAAACAAATAGCATATTCCAAATGGGAATTTATTTTTTTCATATAAATGTGAATATTCACTTTAACTGCTTCTGCATGGAACTATATGTATATCTGTTGCCTAAATGCACAAATAAATATATGTATAATTCATGACGTATCTACAGAATGAAAGTAAAAAGAAAGCAGCATATTCATTTCGTGATTGAGCAGCATTTTTGAACTGTTGCATTCTTTTGAAACTTAATTTATATCAGTTGAAATAATTACATTTAAAAAAGATCTTCCGTGTACCACTTTTAGATATTACCGACAGTATAAAAATCATGCACACTTAGCGATATACTATATATAATATAGTGTGAAATACGTTACGAGTAACAATATTTTTAAATAAATGTCTTCAAGCATATTTGAAAACATGAACAGAGTAACTAGGACATGCGAGATTTTCAAAAAACATACATTTCCTTAATATGTAGACAATTAAATTCTTATACACTTACAAATATAAATATAATCGGACGAGTGTTTATCCTAATACTTTACCTCATTTATGAAGATTTATTATAATTAAATGGATTCCATTTTACGTGATGTGTTGCCAAAAATGCTCACCTGCAAAAGAAAAAAAAGATTATAAGCATCTGATTTTAAATGTAGGTATATTCAATATTTACAAAAACAAATTTAGTTTACTTTCCCGACAGAGCAAGTTAGAAGTGTCGAAGAACGTTTACAATAAAAACAATACTTTATCATAAATTTTCAGCGTTAATATTATGCCGGAATAATGGGTACAAGACCCTCCTTTTTCACTGCAGCAATTAGCAGATTAATTTTTTTTATTTATCTCCCAATTTCCGTAGGCGTCGTTGGTTCGCAATGTCATAGTTACTAATGCTTTCTTGATTAAAATTAATGTTACATAGAGTACGTTTGCATTACTCAAGATCAAGGGATAGATAAATATCATAGTATTAAGAGTTTTTTTGTTTCTAAAAATTTATTTTCATGATGACTGAGAATAATCGACCATTTTTAATTTTATAAATGTATTTATTTTGAAATAAATGATCCAGTGGAAATGTTAGAGTAGAGATCCTTGGGATGCGGAGTATTCTGGAGAAGATAATTAGACTTTACAACCAGATTCAGCATCATCATTGTGTTATGATTAGTGAATACTTTCCTAATTTCAACACTATACAAGAATGCCGCCATATTCACCAGATCCCAATTAACTATTCAGTTTGCTGCATTTTATAGTCAAAAGCCTGTATAATCAACATTTAGTTTAAGTGGTTTCACTAAAGCATTGTTTTGAAATTAAAATAGTTTAAGAAAGTTTCCAGACAAATCGTTATTAGAAATAGTAATTACGGAAGGAATTCATTTTATTTTCGTAGATTTATTTTGGTTGCTTTGGTGTTTCAATTAATTCGCTTGAAATAATCCAACTACGTACACCAGTTTTTTTTTTTATTTTATTTAAACTGAATATTAATATGCTTCATTTTTGTTTATTCTGATGATAAATAATTTTATGAAACAACCCTTTATACAGTGTTTTGATTAAAATTTAAATAATCTATGCATAATAAAAAAATAATTACCAAACTTTTTATCAGAATTTCCAATAAACCAGAGTGCTTCAATACAAATTTAGATTAATAATTGTTAGCTAAAAGAAAAACAAAATATTAATTGACATTTCAGCATAATACCAATCCGGATCGCCATATAAAAATCTGAACAGTAATTAAAATCAATTATATAAAAAAAAATGTTAGAGCACGAAGCGTGTTGTAATTTAGTTTATCTGTTGCTGAACAAAAAACGAGAAACACTTCTGAAGTTGGAGAATATAAATACACGCTTCATTGATTTGTTGATTAATTGTTCTAGTAATCAGATTCATGGTTCTCTGAATAATCCCAGAGTAATTAAAATGATTAAATCGAAGTGGTATTATGTAATACTGATCCAAATGCTATTTAGTTAGTATTGTATCATTAAATGTACAATAATCTATCAATAATTATTCACTGTATTGCACGGGAACAATATGAACTGAATAGTATTTGATTTATACTCGTAGCTAAGATCGTATTTTTCTTAATAAAATCAATTTGTAGAACTTTGTTATAACAATATAACTGATAGATGTTTCACAAAGTTTAGAAATTGTTCCTTGTTTATCAATTTCAGTGTAGAGTATGGTGAAATTTTTACACTCTTACAAATAAATCGATAAAATAAACAAAACAAAACAAATGTCGACAAAAACACCTGCGAATCGTGAGTGAAGTGACCAAAACGATGACAGACGAAAATGAACAATAAAAACAAAAATAATAACAACACAGACGAATATGTACAGTTCAGAGTTAGATAGTATGCTCTCAGAAAATTAATTTATTAAAAAATATATGTATATACCGCCTCAAGTTAAATTTTGTTCATAAATATACATATATTTTGCTTCAGTTTTTTACTGCTAAGCAAATTAATACATATCAGCAAATATTTATCAAAATATAATGTATTGATTAATACCAAATATAAATAAGTTTTTCTTTCTAAATATATAATATTATCTGTAATTACTACGTAGTAG
>JAGJTL010000069.1:1641046-1651135 GCA_022063505.1 Calosoma granatense | reverse complement strand
ATTTCTACGCAAAAATTTTTGAAATCGGAAGATGTTACAGACATCGTACCGAATACTATAGCTCTTTGACAGGAAGTCGATGAGCTAAAAATATATAACTTTTCCACTTGGTAAATAAAATACGGTTAAATATAAAGCTACTATGCTAATACATACTTATAAATTCCTGTTTTATATTTGCTATAACGTTTTACATTGTAATGAAATTTTCCGTACTAAAATTCGTATGAACTTTGCACATTAATTGCAATTATATGAGTCATAAAACTAAAATCATATTAGTAAAATCCAGTTTTCTATTCAGATTAAAAACATTTCCACTACTCTTTATGTCTTTTGACATCAACATACGCCACTTGTTCCCGCATTTTATTTTATCCATTCTACTGTTTTGGTGTGCGTAATGAAATGCCAGCTGAAGTACACCTAAATTACGCATGAGATCATTGTTTTGTTGAGTAGATACAAATCAGTACACGTTTGTTATTAATTGCTTGATATGGAAATAATGTGAGTTAAAATAGATTGTACTGATTTTAAGGAAACTGGTTTGGAAACCACTGCCTCAGGGTATATTTTGTATTTACATATAATGGGTAACGAACGGCTCCAAAATTATATTGTTCTGAAACATAGGTGGTAATCATATTAGTCCCTCTGTGAACATATTCCGCGATATCCAGTTGCATAAAGTAGGTATTATGGAGCATCAGGGTATTTAGGTAGTAGTACATTTAGTTATGTATTAATTACACAATTTATACTAGATTAGCGGATATATATATTTATAATCCAGTAAATCGTCGAATATTCAAACAAATTGGATTCGACGAAAATATTTCTCCAAATAAGTACAATAAGACCCGAGATTATATACGTTGTCGTTTCATGGTGAAATACATCGTTTCATGATCAGCCTAAGCATTTCGTGTACCAGCGGCATAGAATGTAATGAAACCTTCTCGTCACGAATATCATGTCCTACCCTACCCTAGTGACATTGTACAGGTGTTTTTACACCACGCACCGTACCCTTGCCCCACCATCCCCATAACGAATATAATATCCTACCTTGCTCTAGTGACATTTCATTAAAAGCCTAGCTCGATTGTGTACAATGATGATTCTAACCTAATTCATGATCTATCTAGCTTGGCCTAGGCTGATCATGAAACGACGTATTTCACAATGAGACTACGACATATACATAAATACGGTGCATATGCGTTAAATATGTACAAATTTGATACTTTGTATAAAACTGTGTATACAATAGTGAAATTTCTCACTTTTATTACGCATCATTGTGTTATTATTACACATTGTTTTATAACAAATTACAATGGACGTATACTGAGACCCTATTTAGAATTTGATGTTCATTTTTGAGCGGGTTAATTCATAACGCTAATTGGTAATTAAACACTGTATATCACAGGGAATCTATTATATCAATAACGTTCCTGCACGCTGGGGCAACCCAAATATAGCCGTGTGTGGCGGCTGGTCGGCCAACAGCAAGTCAATAATGAACACAGGTTGCGTATATTTATCTTTATTGGCTTTAATCTGCTCGTTGTTATGCCCTAACCTAAGTGAATAAACTTTTAATTACTTTAGTGTAACACGAGTTATATAGTTAAAGTTCACCTGCACATTTATTGAATATTAAATATGTGTTTTCATAACGGTTTATCTACGTATTCCATTTGTATACTATACAATATATATACATAGCTGCTCCCTCATATAATACGAGCATAATTTATTTAGATATTTTACACTTACAAATTTAAATACTCTGTATATAACTGGATACGTAAAAATGAATCACAGCTTTTATATTTATTTAGAGAATTTTGTCGATTTTTGCGCTTCGTTATTACATTTTTGATTATATTAATATAATTATTACGGTCTAGTAAAATATGACACAATCAGTTTTATCTGTAATGGTATTAATATGCTTCCAAAAGCTAACAAAAAACAACAGTTTATTTTTATAACTATTTGAAACTTCTTTAAATAGTTATAATGCATAACACAATAACGTGGAGATTTTCCAGTAAAAAACTAGACAGGGATTCCCAGTAATGTCTTCCAATAAAATAACATTGTATTTCACATATGAAGATAAAAAATTCCTTGTTATGAGAGGTTTGCAGCAATTTTCTAAGCGTGTTAGAGCAAAACTGTTATAAAAACAGTGTTGTGCGAGGATTATCGCATTTTATAAAATGTGTTAAAGCGAGACCGTGTTATACGTGGATTTTTTGTATTTCTACTGAATAATCTGGTTATTGATAATAAATGATACATTGTTTACATACCAGTACAAGAGAAATAGTTATCAATAATTACTAAAGTTCACTGAACAAATAAAAGTAAGCAAATAATTGCTTGATGTAGGAAAAACAAACAAAGCAAAGCTGTTAGAGATTCATTAGCAGCGCCTATTAGTCTACAAGAAACGGATATGTCCACTGGTCGATTGCTTCATTTTTGTCAATCTCTACCGGTCACACATGTCTAGTTTGTGAAAAAAACACTGTCACACATTTAGTGGAGTAGAGTGTTTATAGGTTTTATTTATCGTGGTAGCCCGAAATTGCCATTCACACTGAACAAATATACGAGCAAAACATTTCTCAAACGTTCGTACACAAAAACTTAATGTAACAGAATTTGTCTCTCTAAATAAAACATAAATGAACAAATATTTTTTGTCACATTTGTGAAAGTGTAAGGTGAGTGTTCCTAATTCTATTTATTATATTTACCCTTGCTAGGGTTTCTAGTGTTTATGAAAAAGTTAGCAATAATGTGTGTCTGTAGTACATAATTTTGAGGTTGAAAGAGAAATATACAGACACCATTTAGAGTGTGAAATGAAAATGATAACAAACATAGAATTTAAAAACTATTGCGAATGAATGGCGATGCTATAGCAGTTGAAATGGATGGGTCTATTTGCCGAGGTGAGTGTACGTACTTGGTTTGAGATGGCAATGAGGGCTGCAAGCGATAGCGTAATATGAACGGACGCTGCGTTTTACTGCAACGTCTCTTTCTTTCCTTCGATCGATTACGTAGCAAGGGCTAATAAAATCGACTTTAACAAAACCAAAAGGGGACAAAAACTGGTCGGCTGCAAGGAGAGCGCATTAAGGCGCTCGTGACAAAAAGCTTTCGGGCTCGACGGGGTGTGCGTCTCTTGCGCGCACTCTAGCGTGAACCTTTCCAGCTCTGGGCGCTCGAGGCACGGTCACAGTTTCCTTGCGTTGGTGTCCTCGCCATACATGCAGGATAATAAAAATTGCACAAGGCGTAACGCATAACACGCACGGACAATATAGTCGAGCACAACGTGATCACTTCTAAACCCTCGGCCGCCAGCCTGGTCAGCCTTGTTTCGGACACAACCAACGAGCTGATATTACTCAGACGCTGACGAACCGACCGGACGATGCGTTACACTTGGTCGAATTCGTTCCTTCGGCCGAATTTTCTCTCTTTTATTTTTTGCACTGGCTTCTTCTACTCTACTTTTTTAAACCATGTAATCATCAACGATGCGAATTAACATAAACTATATTATAAAAACGCACATTTAATGTGTTTCCACTGTTTTTTACAGTAGAAATAGTACAAATATCATGACCAAAGTGTTCCCGATTGCACTGATTCTGTGTGAACAGTATCTTGTTAAACAAACATGAAGACAAAAAATCAGGATGTGCTTGATAAACAAGTAACAAGAACAAACCAGAACTCTGTATTTGTTTAGCGTTTGTGTTTGCGATAACACATGATATTTAAGTTTGTTTAGGTTACCGAAATTAATCCCTTTTGTTCCCTTATCAACGTGCTTTAGTTAGCAAGATTAATGATAGATTTAATCGATCCGTGATCTATATTTGGTAGTTACCAATTATATTTTAGTACGATTTCTGGTCCAGTGAATTGAAAATATCGCTGACAAAAATATACAAGTATCATACTAAAAACTTTAATATTGCGATTTAGAGTACCTATACTTTGTTAAATAACCACAGAGATATTTATTTACATATTACGGATTACTATAAAGTGAAAAAAAATTAAATAACGATTATGTATTTGAGGAAAACCAGTAAGACTATTTTAACAAAATTGTATTTTAAACTACATATTATTATTTTTACGCCTGACGATGTCACAATGATTAATTGCGTTTTAATGACATGGTAAAAAAACAAAGTAAAAAGACATATTATGGATTACCATAAAGTAAATGAAACGATTATATATATTTATAAAATGTATAATAATAAAATAATGTTATCTGTATTTTATTTGCAATATGGTTTGTTATTGCTATTCGGAATTGTTCTGCTTACGTTGTTCACCTTGCAGTAACTAAACACAAAGTTGTTTTATGAAATGCAACGTTTTATATCTGTGTTATATTTCCTGCACAACATGTGCAATATTTTTATGGCATACTACCTATACAGTTTTCTGATCATGCGTATAGAACACGCTACTGTACAGTTGTACCTGTGTACCTTATGAAGATCGGACGGAGTGTCAGGAAAATTCATTAAGTAAGTCAATATTGACCTGCGGTCTTGACCAATGATCAGACAATATTGATAGTTCTCATCGATTATCAATATTGATGGTTCATGATCTTATACAAACGAAACCAAATGACAAACCTTCAGATGTTAATAGCATATAAACCCTGTTTATTCTAATTAATAATGGCCAATTAATATAGAATTATAGCTATATGAAGCAAGCCATATACATTAAACAAACAACTAGATGTCCTTAAAACTTGTCCTGCTCCAGATATTTATATCATAACTCATTACATTTACTAGGAAGGTTAGAAGCTGAGAGATAAAAAGTTTTACATTCTGTAAGTTTCATGCGACTGTTAAGAAACAATTGTAAATTTTAAGGTGGCATTTAAAAATTTAATGAAACTCATAATATTATATGAATTTTCATAACTAAAATATTATATATATTTTATATGGAACTGTTTTTGGCAGCAGTGACCAATATGTGAAATACTGCTTCAAAATTTGACACGCAGTTAGATTTATATGTCCATTAAATTTTCATTGTCCGATAAAATTCGTTTGATTGGAAAAAATAAATCATTGGTCTTAATTTATTTTTCATGACAATATGTTTTGCATAAGGGTAATAACGGAATAAAGGTACATGTGTGTGTGTATATATCATTGAAGTAGACTGGCTATTATAGAGGTCAACTGTAGACAACACACTACTTTGTAAGAAAACTTTAACAATACAAGTTTTTTCTAACGTCTATGGCATTTGGAGCGATGCCATTTAGATTCTGTATTTGTAGTTTTGCTTCTTTATTTGTCGATGGAGAACATTTACAAATGTTTGAGAAGCAAGTATATATTCATATAGTAGACTTGCAAATTTCAATGGCTATGTGTACTTGTATGTTTAATATTAACCTAGTATGTGTACGCACATTTGTGCTTTTGTAAGCCACCGGGGGACGATAAAGACCACGCCCTTCCAAATAGGTAATTAGGTGTTATATTTCCGACGGAAAGCGAGTAGAGAATATTTATGTGTTTCGGAAACGGTAGGAAACGAATCAACGCATATTATTTCATTTTGAAATCAGAGGAAAACGCTCATTTCTGTAATATTCCATAGGAAGGTAATTATGGTAATGCTTTTTGTTAGGGAATATAGAAACTATTCCTATAGGAATACAATGTCGGATTGTAAGTAGATTTTTTATTCCATTGGTGGTTGAAAATGTAATTACATGTTGTAAATAAATTGTCTAGATATATATTCCGAGGAAAAATAAATAGATAAACAAGTTGTGAAGTACTGTTTGTTCGTGGAGGGCCGCTGAAACAGGGAACCCAGTCAGAATTGAGCTATGCGAGGTTACATTTCTTCTGCGCTATGAAAGTGTCTTCATATCTTACATTCCGGAGGCCAGTCAACAATCCGCAGTTCCGGGCGATGCTTCTTAGTTTGTTATTCGCATGCGCACGTATTCACAAACAGAACCCGTTGTTCAATTGTATGGGACGGGAATATGAACCTTACAGAATCGGTTTCCATTTTTCCCCCATCCGTCGCAGAGAGAAAAGTAAAGTTGTTGAGAACAAATTGATGCGCGTGCTGCGGCACTGTTGTATCAACGAGTCTGCGACGTGTAGTGATGTAGTGTTGGTGGTCCTGTCTCGTGTGGCCCGTTTAAAAAATATAATGCTGCCTGACGTGCGACTAGGGTATCTTATGGACGTCAACGTGTGGCATAATGTGAGGGCACGCGCTGTGAAAGAGTGTGTCCATGACACGCCCATCTCGACTGGCGACGACACATTTACGATCGGAAGTCGACGAGTCTATAATAATGTAACGTTCCTGGCGAAGATCATACAGATGTAGAGAGCTTGAAAGTAGACGCAAGTATATAATGAGATTGGCAGGTAATGAACAACGAGTAACAATTCGTTACAAAACATGAGCGTGCGTTTAAGAAGTACGTCGTCATCATTTACATCGCTTTCGGCTTAAATTGCTTGCAACTGCTGTACAGAAACTAGTAGTGGTAGAAATTTGTAAGTTTTCCCGGGGCGCTTCACGGAACATTTTCAAATCAAGTCCGACTCGGTAAATTCCGAACTTCACAAATTCACAAATGTACAGACGTGCATGTGCACATGTAAGTTGTTTTGTAAATACCTTGACATGGGTGCTGTCTGAAATACTAAGTTTGCCACGTCATTTTATGAAAGTCACAAGTGATTAATGTAGCCATACGCATGTATGCAACAGTTGACGACTGAAATTAAAATCTAGAAGTTGATGGATGTTGGTAGTAATTACAGTGTTATTATATATGTATATCCGAAATAAATGTACATATTATCATTAAATATTGCAAAGTCGCAACGCAGTAATTGAAAAAAATTATTATATTACGAATCTGGGAAGAATTGAATCAAATCCTGTAATATGGAAATGTAAAGAGAAATTATTATGTGTAAAAAATTTACAGTCAGTTTGGTATTTGTGAAGAGAGGTATACATGATAAGTATGTATATAAATCAGGCTATATATATAATATAATATAATTTATGGCTGGTTATTTTGTGTTATCTTATAAATGCAAATTCCATATCTGTAATAGAAAAGGTGGAAACAATTCTGGTAGGGAAACAATACAGAATCTGTATAATACATAAAAAATGAGAAGAATTTTCTAATTTCCATATACGAGAGTACAACAGTGTTCGAAATGATCGTGGGATTTTTGTAACATGATATTTTTTGGGCACGTAGTGCGGTTGAGCCTGGTGCTCCCTGGAAACGGCATGTCACCGCGAAGCTCTATTTATTCTAAATTATTCCAAGCACTTTGTGCTTCTGAACCTCGTAAGCGAGCAACGTTTGCAAACTTTTACATTTCTTACCAAGAAAATCCCCAACTTTTGAGTTGATCTTTGTGTTGGATTCAAATTAAAGTCAAATAAAGTAAACCCGTCTTTTTGTGTTACTTGTCGAAACGGTGGTGAGCATGTACGAAACTCGTGACCTAACATTTACAAGCGAAATCGTTGCATTCTGATTATTTAATTAAAGCTTCTAAGCAATTAAGAAGTGTGGGCGGAACGTGTAATCGCAACAGTCGCTTACAATAGCTCAGCTCAGCTGCATGCGAATGCGATATATAACAACGATACCAAACGTTCGTGCTTTCACAGACGTGAAAAATAGTTCAAAGAAATTTCCGGTATCGAAACGCAAATGGTTTGTATTTTCCGCTGCTCGCCGAGTTCTTGTTATAGTAAATTATATGTCTCTTTTGTAGATACTCTCACATTGAAACGGTGTATCGGATTCTACAGTGTGAGGTAGGCGTGTTAGCTTACACAAGCATACAAATTGAAAACTACACATTTCAGCGAAATACGTAAAAGTATTCGTTCAAGCTTACTATAGTCGGATTGCACAGTGCGAGTCGGAACAAGTAGATTCCATCTGCAGTACCAGACTATGTGAGTAACACATCCATGACGTCACAACCAGCTCTTATTTATATATCCTTTAAGCTTTGGTTTATAATATAATAATATAATATACACTTCAATAACATTTGTGTTCTAATTATAGGTTTAGTCATTCTAATAATGAAATATGTATATTTTATGTATGTACTACTTCTTTATATGATTGATTGAATGTTTTTAATTTTACTAGATGCCAGTACAAGTAAATAAGTTTATAACGCAGATATTTATATTGATATTCGCTATATAATGTAACACATGACGTGAATTTATAACTATGATCTGTTAGTAATGCAGCTGGTCTATATAACAGTGTATAGGTAGGTATATGTTGTTCTCTCGAGTGTAGTATAATTTCATTTAATTTTCATGTTCCTTATTCCTTCATCAACACTAAATGTTTATGGTTCCTTGCGGAAATAGATTTTATGTCGGTGTCCGTGCAAAGTGAATTACTCCGGCTTCAAATACTTTACAAAAAATTTTACTACTTTAATCGTCCTCGTAAAGTGGCTAAGTGCAGACGACGGAATCTGAAATTTGCTGTCAATTTTCTCCACAAAATATTTATTTTCTTGTAAATAAATATAAAACATTGTCACTTAAATCTGTAGGATGTATAAATTTATTTATTTATATTACGTTAATGTATGATTATCTGCAATATTTTCTAGTTAATATTATAAAATCCGTTTCAGTCGACGTATCTTTAAGGTCGATATCTGAGTCAGTGGAGCTACTATAGCAATTTAAACAATTCCACAATATTTAAGTAACTGGAATGCAATTCTAATACTTACTTTGGATAACAATTTAAATTTCAAGTTGAAATAAATGAAAGTGGGCTGTGTTCGCTGTTTGTAAATGTTTACGAAAACCTTTGCTTCATTTACTTTATAATGAACAAATTTAAAAGTCAGAGTAAAGAGATAAATGCTTGTTCTGGTTTTCCTTAATCTGGTCAAGAGGAATTTAATTCTCGAATCATACCATTGTTTTGTTGCGGCCTACAAAATCGGCAATTAAAGTAAATGAAGGCAAATTCTTAAAATGTTTTCTTTTCCTACCAAAATTCCAACATACAACCTACATTTTTATTGTGTAGTTCACATAAAACGGAACTCTTGGTGCGGAAGGCTGAAGGGGTGCGGATAGAAACACAGCAACAAATGCGCGTATAAGTCGGGCGCGGGGGGGTAGTTGGCTGTGGTAGTAGGGGTAGCTGGAGAAACTCGTGCACAGAAATCGGCTAATTCAGAATGTTTCTTGTGAGAAGCATCAGCGTGCGCGACACACGATTTATAAGGGCAGTTAGCATTAGCAATGTAGATCGGGGTGTGTACAAGCTCCCAGTTCCGTCACCGGAACCTTGCCTGCTTCGGGCGCCTCCGGTTTATTAACAACCGGAGTGAGCTGCCGGCTAACATGAGCGTACAGCAATCGTTATCGAGCTTCTGTGCTGCAAATGTACATGCGTTACCATAAGGTCGTTTAGCACGTGCAATTACTTTTACGAAGATTTCAAATGTTAAATGCCAGAACGATAGTACACCCGCGTACATCAGGTAGCTACCGATATAAAACGCGCCGCTCAGTCCAACTTTATGATCTCACTTGCATGTTTGTATGTTGGAGTGGATTCCGGGTAAAAATATTAACCTGCAGTGTACTTCTCTTATCGCACAAGTATTTTGCTTCTATAGAATTGTACCGAATTGCGCTCGGATAGCTTTAAATTATTCAGTTTTTAATTAAAGAGTATTGCGTTGCGGCCACTTTTATACCATTGGTTTGAACAA
Source organism: Calosoma granatense (assembly GCA_022063505.1). Lineage (NCBI taxonomy): Eukaryota > Metazoa > Arthropoda > Insecta > Coleoptera > Carabidae > Calosoma > Calosoma granatense. The sequence goes on along the minus strand of JAGJTL010000069.1, from coordinate 1,641,263 downwards.
ATTAACCAATTAAATTGTAATACTTTGTAAACATGTCACCGGAATAGTAGATTTTCTCATTATTTATAATCTTGTTATTTAGAGTTTTGTTCAGTCAATATTTAGTAATGAAGGTTTAGCAGCAAGCGAAATTAAAATATGCAAATAAACAAATTGTCTTATCATTGTGAAACAAATATAATTTACAGTATATAGCTCAAAATATAATTATTATAAA
>JAGJTL010000069.1:1624135-1641022 GCA_022063505.1 Calosoma granatense | reverse complement strand
TATATATATTTCTTAGAGATAAAAAATGCTAACGTACACGAGAAATTAAAGTGAGGTAAATTTGCGTCATTTGCTATGCGCGTGTAACGCGTGAGTTTTTGCTTAACAAGTAAAGAACTGTCACAATGTGGTCATATTGATGGTGTGCATTAGCCGACACGGCGTCGCTTCGTTGTCTTGACAAATCTAGCCGTCTCTCGTGCGTAAAATATGTAAATTAATCATGATTAACCGTGGTAGCGACCAAGGTGGGAGCGGATAACAGGGGCACGCTAGTGTTACGTGTAATCTAAAGCCACATGCGCATAGTGTCCCAGCATCTACGCTGTAGAAGTTTTTTATATAGCGGATAAAGTATCCGCTGCATTACCCAATCGACGGAACACGGCAATCGAACGGTTCCGTTGAAATTAGTTCCTTCGCCGTGGGGATAGACTTGGGGAATGGAATGGGATTTCTGGCAAAAGGGGAAGTCGACAGTATATACTGTACTGTTTAGTAATAGTGGCCAGGGAGAATAGTAAGCCAGTGAAGAAATTAGAATCACAAACACGGGATACAATGTGTGTACGTAAGCAATACGGCCGACTCTGGAACAGCCAGAGTGTACGCGCGTGTGTTCTCTCCGGACCACCAACTATTGGGATTACGGAGAACATAAGATGAAGTTTGGCTTTTGGATTAGAGAAACCAGGCCACCAAACCTACAAGATGTGATGCGAGCGTGTGTACGGTCAACCGTTCAAGGTCCGACCTCTGGTCAAACAATGTTTAATTGATGAAATAATTAGGGGATAAAGGGTACGCGGACTGGTCGCTAAACGGTCGGTCGCCATAAGTAAGAACAGGCGAACTGAACCGGTTGCCCAACCGACGGACGGATAAACCTGAACAGTAACGGCCGGCAGACTTCCATCGCGCCCAATAGTTTATTATGCTGCTAAGGTGCCTTCAGAATCCCTGGTAATTAATCCATCGGCTGTAATTATCAGGACGTCATGCTGTTTGTATATATTCATCTTGTGGCCCACGTGCCTGACACCCCACACCATCTTTCTATGTTCCAAGTTGTTCTTTGACAGCATGCGAACGTTTGATTACCATCAAACAACAGTTGAAAAGGGGAATCGAAAAATTGGCGGACTACTATAATGAGAACTGGTGACTGAAATATATAAGAAATGCATTGAGAAGGATTAATCGCACGACGTATCTAAAGTAGTGCTCTAGAATGACTGTGCAATATTTATTGACAAAGAGCATACACAAATTGTATGAGAAAGCAATGTACGGCTGACAGGAAATGAAAAAAGAAAATCATAGCGTCTTGCTCTGTCGCCTGCAGCCGGTATCGGTGCAACTAAATCAAATATCTCGAAAGAAACCGAAGAGGAAGTGCATCCGAAAAATCCATTATAGGTAAACGTGTCTTGCAGTCAATGTCAGAGGCTGAGCCACGGAACTGTCGCATATCCGTAAGTACGGCCACAATGTAACGTAGTACGTTTATATTTTAAATTACAGCCAATGGCGACTGGTAAATTGTAGGTTCTCACGCCCCAGTGTTTGCGGATTGAGCCAAAGAGCCTGTGGTGTGAGCGAATATAAATGATTTATTAGCACAGAGGGGATACTGCGATCTCCGCTCGCATGCGTTCTGTACTCTTCTTTTCTATGAGGCTATATATGGGCCGTTAAATATTCAATTGTTGTCAACGGAGATTTAGTTAAAAGGGAAAGCGAACGCGGAAAGGAATGAATAGCCGAGCCCTAAATCACGGACGTTTTCCATTCGCGCACAAACCTATTGCTTGTAAGGGAAAAGCCATCGATAAATGGGTTTCGAGCAGCCACGTGGGAGAAAGAATAGCACGTTACAGAAACCGTAAGTCGAAACAAACCAGATGTGTGCATGTCGGTACGGCCGTGTTACTGGGCGAAATGATATGCATAACTTTGTTTCCCCTTGGTAAGAAGAAGGATCAGGGTAATTAGAGTTCAAAACATATATAAATTTTCGTCGGATTATCGATCAACAAAGTTAATTGCCAGGGCTCTGGAATAAGTATAAATAACTATCTAGCAAGTTAATCCACAGAGCAAACTTTTAAAACTTCTCTAATCTCAGGTACGAACAAAACTTTTTATACCGTACCAAAACAATGTACTTTTGTACTAATGACGCCCGGAAATCAGAACTTGTCTGCGCACGAAGAGTGCGTGACCCTCTCATTTGCCAAATGAATCAAATGTTCAACTGTATCTGGTACGAACTACTCGAAAAGAGAATAAGATTGATCTTGGCTTTAGGGCTACACGAACTGTAGGTCGTAGGTCGACACAGAATCCCAAATATTTTGGTGAATCTATACGAGGCCAGGTATTAAATTGCAAAATCGTGTAAACAAGTTCATTTGTGACAAACATCGTAGGGGTGTGTCAGTCAGCTGCCGTGATCCTGGGCACAATTGTTGTATCTCTGCCCTCGCCTTGACATGGGTAGTACAGGTCAAAGCCGGAACGGATCTATTCCAAGTTTTTCCTCAACCATTTGAGTCTACGTTACTGTATAACTTTATTCTTGTTAACCTTTGTTGTCGAGCACATTAAGCGTTACAGTAATTAAGCGGACGAAAAAGAGAAAAGTCTCGTGTCATTGGACGACAAAACAAAAAACTAATGGTTTGTAGATTTTTTTCTTGTTATGAAAAATGGAAGATGTTGGTGCACGCCTTATTTAAGATGATCCGAGTTATCATATGAAGTAATAACTAGTGTTTTCTTAGCAAGAGATATACGATCACAAGCCAAGTACACAGTACACAGCGTATGGATCTATGACAATCAGTATTGCACTGTGTCGTTTGTTCGGACGGATACCTTTCTCGGTGTTAATAAGTATTCCATTCAGACTGTGTGAAACTTCACAGTGGAGTTATTTTCTAGTAGCAAGAAAGAGATGAGAGGGGGAAAAGGACAATGACACGGACGTGCACAGATCCAATTTCTCGGCATGTGCGATAGTGGCCTTCCGCCCTCGAGCTGTTCCTAGTATAATTACTCGAAACCACTTAGGAAATTACGCCGGGTGATTATTGCGACATCATCTCTCTATGTCATTTCAATAAATACAAATGAACAGTATCAACTAGAACGCATTATTACCTCGTTTGTCGCAATTATAACATGAAGTGTCCATAACATTTTTACACAACTTCTCATATATAAGTTTGATATTACCGTCAAATAATATTTCAATCGTATCTTAAATTATGAATTATTAATATTTTTGATTAGTTTTACATGTATAAATATTATTAATCATGTATTTATTTTAAATACTGAGAATTTCTCTGACAACAGCAACTAATTAATATAAAGTAAATTGTGAAGGCATTTGTTCCGATTTGTTAAACATATATCCTACATTTCTGCAGTTCGTTTATTACGTATTTTCAACATCATTAATCATCTTAAAGCGTGATAATGTATAAGGTGGAATTTTCGCAAACAACGTTTGCACGCTGGCAATGTTATTAATTAAACCGATTGCTCTGGAGTACCTACCTAGTTTCGCTTATTACTAGTTTTACTAGTTCTATGAAAGCGCACCTTCTACATTCCGTTGTAGTTGTAAATTGTCAAGAATTATATTGTCTTATATACTAATACTAATATAGATGTAAATGGCTTTGTTTAAAATACTCATGTAGCACTGTAATATACTCGAACTATATAATGTTTTATTTATGTATATTAACTATGCACATATTATTTTCATTTATAAAATGTAAATGTATTACCTAACAAAATAATAATATATCCGGAAATATTTGTAATATAATACGATTTATTATAGATGCTGATACTTATTCAAATTTAGGATTAGTAACATAATTTTACATTTCTAAAATCCTAAACATACATTTGCATGTATGATTGTACGATGGGTCACTGGCACAGGAAATTATCTATTTGTAATTTCGGAAAGACAAATAATTTATTTAATTATTCAGCTTCAATTACTCATGTCTCTGGCCCACTCTGTATATTTAGAAAGTAATTAATTAATCAGAACATCTACTATCTTCTGTTGTCAAAGCAAAACAAGCTTATGTAATTATAACTAACGTATACTAGATTGCAAGGACATAAATCAAATTTGATCTGGGATCAATACGAACATTATCCAATCACTCTCGCAGTACTGATGTATCGTAGTTAAATAAATTAGGTAATTTTGTTTCGATATTATTGATTTTGATTCTAGTTCAAATGTGATTATTGTTCTTGCAATCTGTTATTTTCAATGCTTTGATTTTCTGTAATATGAAATATGTGGTAAATTTGTTTTAAAGTAATATTTTTAATGTGGGCTTAACTGTTTTCTGTGCATTTAAATTCTGAAAATAGTGCAAATATCGTACTGAATCCTATAGTTCTATGAAAGAATAACGATTACAAGATTTCTCGGAATGGTCTAGTGTGAAAAGTTCGTTTAGATAACTGGCGTGTTTATTCGACGAACTGGATATACATTTTTAAGTTACGCCGTTTGGGATTGTCACTGTCACAGCGTGTGTGTGTAAACACATTCGTATATAACTTTAAGCGTAGGTGAACGATGATGACAAGATGGTTTTTGGTGTGCGTCGTTGTCCGAATCTGGCAATGGTCCGTTATCAGTGTATGTATGTGTATGGGATTCCAGAACTGCCATTAAAAGTAATGGGTTTATGATTTTATGGTAACATTCAGCGTCCTGGGAGCGAGATTGCGTGGGCAATAAAACCGACCCATCTCTCGTTCAGTGCAATCTAGCAACGATGTCGTGTGGTGTTACCGAATCATACGACTATTCCATTGTAGATAATCAAAGTTCATTGTGAAAGGGGTTGGGGGTGGCAGGGGTCACCTGAATTCACACGCCTATAACAGTTTAAGAGCTTCATTATTTCAGAACTAATCCAGCAGCGGCTCGTTTAATGTGAATTGAAACGTTCCTTGTCATATTTCACAATGGAACACTAGATGCTTGTGATTTATTCATCAGACGAAAAAATAGGACTGAGTATATTTTATTCCAGTGTAATGAACGTAATTTTACTCTCTGTAATCATTGTTCAACTGTACATATTTGTCAGAGAAAATTATTTCATTATAACAAAATATCATATACCTGTTTCAGTTTACATACGTACGTATCCCGTATACGTCCCAAAATTATTGCAAAAAAAGGTATATTATTATTTGATGTACTGATTACAACTCAAAAGGAATTTTTTCGAAATTGGCATAAATAATTATACATTACTTGGAGCAAACATTTTTCGTGCCACTTGACTGATAGCTTACAGTTATGAATGAAAATTAGTAAGCATTAAAATCTATTAAATTTAATTAAAGCTGTGTAACAGTTCATTCAACATTATTTAATTCAAACGTACGTTCCTTCTCAGGCTTATTTAACGAAATATCAGTCCAGTGGCACGAAAAATGTTAGCTTTCTTTTTGCGTTGTAATCAGTACATTAAATAATATGTATCCTCAAAGTATATGACGTATCTGTACATATTTCATTATGTTGTTCTACGGTAATTACAGTTCATGTTCAATATGTGGTTTAAAACTATGTAGTTAGTTTGGTTTGTTTCTCACTTTCACACTTCTCCGTCAAAGTTTATTCGATGACATCACTTACTCTATTTGATTAAAAACGACAGGTATACACGGTATATATATATATATATATATATATACGTATAAGTTTTTGAGAATAAACTATATAAAGTTTCCTGGGTAGTCACTGATGTTATGTTACCGGATATCTACGTCTGGTCGGGCAACAGTCGAGCACATGTTTTATGAAATATAAAATTCAGGAAATGGTATCACGTATGCATTATTAACGTGATATAACAAAGTGAAATGAGTTTCGAACACTGTCGAGGAATGTAGGAACGGAACAGACGTTATTACCGACCGGTAGTAAACTTATGTACGTATGTATGTATGTTGGACTATATGTGCATCAGTACTCTTGCATTGGCAATCTCGTGAACTGTCATGTGTACCCAAACTTAAATGGTACATAGAACGTTTGCAATATGAACCTTGGATGTAGACGGAAAATAAAAGTAGGAGAATGGAGATTTCATTTATCGATAAGTGAGAAAGGCGACACGTCCTTTCTGTCGCTTGTATGAGGCGCAAATGGTAACGGTCCGGCACCGGTGACGAAGTGTTGAATAAATCTCCTGTGAGGCAGAGGGATTCGAAATATACATAACTTCAAATCAATTTAAATATTTATTCTGGGGCAGGAACCCACAGCAAACGTTTCTGGATTTATTCAAACGCCATTTTGAATAATAATAACGTTGCTGAATGAAATTATAGCAGTACCTTTTGTACATGCGACAGTTGCATTTATCGAGGGCCTTAGCAATGGTAATCCGGTGTCGGGATTAACAGCAACCGTCACGGTTCAAAGTGATCTGACGCGAAATAGTATGAATAATATCAGCAGCAATGCAAAGCTTCGTTCCGCTGCTTTGCTGTACATTGTACGACCATATTCCTCGCTTCGGCTCTTGTCACAAGTTCGTCCGCTGACTTTCCGTGTTACCATTTCACGAATGAGCGAGGTGGAATGATCCACCGACGGCTGTTGTTGTTATCGTGTTTCATTTTAACAATCATTACTGCATCGCTGAACCGTATAACGATGTATGGAAATTATTCGTAATAAATTAATTGAAGCGTAGAATTACAAAAAAAATTAAATAAGATCTTTATACCTGCGTATATGAATTGCAAATTGAGTAAAAGACCACGCATGAATGCGATAATTACAAATAGAGATTTATGTGACTAGTTTCACTCCTTTTATTGTTCCGCAAAGCAGAAGCTGAGTGAAGTCCTTGAGTGTTAAAAATTCAATACAAGTAATTTAATATTTATGTTGACAATTTTGGACAAATATTTAGGAAACTATCACATGTATATTATTTCTGAAAGCAGCCAAAGAATATAAAACGTTAGATTAAAACTGAATATTTATTGCAACAGATAATTAATATATTTAGAACTGATTGTAAGAATAAGTATCAAATTAATTTTCACATTGTGGCAATAATACCATCGCTCGATTCGCACAAATGTGTATATTGTCTATAAAATACAAGGCATTCTCAATGTATTGTTGTATTTGATCGTATCAGAAAGATGATTTGCGTTAAATAAACGAGAGACAAAGAATTGATAATAGCATACATTCGTTCATTGTGGAGAACGCATGATGGCGATGACGTGATAAGAATCTATAGAAAATCAACTATAGGTACCAATTTAAGTCTGTTACTATTGTTCACATGTCATCAGGGGCGGGCAATGTTAATGGTTGATTGAATAAAGTTAAAAATCCTATCACGTTGATATTTATAACTGTAATCATGAGTAGAATGGTGGAAATGAATGGCCGGCAAATTCGTGCTGAACACGTTCGTTAGCTGTGAATGCGGAAGCGTCGCTCGGGCTCGGGTGGGCTGAGATCCGGGGCGTCGGATAGGTATGAACTCTTTACGGTACAGCGTCGGCATCGGAGGTGGTGGTTATTGAAATAAGCAGTTTTCGCTAAGCGGTAGTTCGCACGTAATCTATTAGAGGTAGAGCGTGCGTCGGCGTGCCCGAGAGCTAAGGAACCGTTGTATCATTATCTTCGTCTCTTGCTCGATATAGAAAGTAACTTGCCTACCTACGCTGCGCTGCGCTACACTGTGTTACGTTACGCTGCGTTACCCTACCCAGCTAGCTCTACCTACCGTACGAGCACATCTACGTACAAAGTACGTATATAGCAGGCTTGCTTGCTCAAGTTAAAGTTTCGCTCAGAAAGCGATAATTACCTTTGAATGTAGCGCACCGTTCTCTGGGATGTTCGCACTGAATACGGGTACGCGGCAGACTACCGTGTAACCGGGTTATTAATATAAATTTCTTTCTTACGAGATCGCCGTGTTCTGTATGCTCTCCACGCTCGTGTCTCTAAACTCGCAGTCAAGTTTTGCAACGCACCGCATAGCTAGTATCTACTGTCGCTGCTGGTGGTGGTGGTGCTGCTGCTGTTTTTACTGAAGTCAAGTGGCCGGGCTGTACTAAGCTCGACACAGCAATGTGCGTTCGCGATACTGTTTATAAGACAGTGGAGATTTGTTCTGTTTGAATAGCAAGGGAACACTGGAACGTAGAATGTAATAAAAACATATTGAAATCACATGAGGCTTTCAGTAATATATTTCGAGAACAACTATGCACGATAATATCGCGCTTTGTGTTGTTTTTCCAACGCAAAACAAGATAAGTTCTAGAAACGTTTTGAAAATAGAACGAACGTTAGAAAGAAAAATACGTATTGCGTATATATTTGTTTGTCTTGCAAGCAAGTTTCTTACCCGTTTCTTAGTCATTAATATTAATGAACGTAACCATACGCGAGTATGTTATATATCTCGTATTATTCGCATTTAGTTTTACATTTTTATCAAGTTTGTAAAGAATAATATTAAACAGTTTGCCAGTTGGTCTATTTTTGTACACTTTATGGAAACTTGATTCTTTTGTATGGTGCATATGAAATGAGGATAAGCTCATGTAGGTGTTTCATATAATGGAAATTGAGTAATACGTCAAAAATTTTGATATATCTGAGTCATATCTTATTTAATCTCAGACTGTTATAATAATATATATTGACGCCATTGTAATTTGAAATTCATTTCAGGCGAGCAGTCTTGTATAGACGATAAAATGTGTTTAGTTTGCAGGCAAGTTTATACCGGTGTATATGTATGTACATATGTAGGTATGTATATTATCACAAATTTTCCTGTTGATGAACTTCCATAATTCGGTTCATATAATAATTTGATGATGTCCATTATTGAAGCATCAATGAATTTTAGCTCGGTAGGTTCTAGTTCATCGAATATGAAATGAAATCAAGTTTACATAGATAACAAATTGGATAATACTTTACGGTTAATTGTTTACTAGTAAGTCCCTAATTACTCCATAAAGTTAACGTGTGTGGTGCCAGTAAACTTGGTAATTAAGGTGAATCCCAAATTAGCGTTACGCTACAATCTATAAATCAAATTATAAAATACAGAGATCTCACTTAGATATGACAAGAAATAGTGCTAAGTTTTACTGCAGCATTCTGAAAAACCTAAATTATAATATAATTCATTGAAATGTAAAATTAATTTTACACACCCCGGGTGAACACATTTATTTAATTATAAATTCGAGTACACCTCCATAAAATAATATTATTCTGTTTAATGTGAACGGAAATATCAATTATTCATTCAAATATACTGCGACCAGCCCGAAAATAGCAATTGTTTATTTACAGATGTATAGCCGGGCGCTGATGAATAATTTAAAAGACAGTATATACATTAATGCATCCTAGCACTTGGAAATGACGTTGTAAAAATAACACTGAACACATCAGTAGGTACTCAGAGAAGAATTAATCCCGATGTCACAGGTACATGTATTTATAGTCACTCGCCTTTTTTACAAATGCTTCTTATACTTTTTCTAAACGTAACCGGAAAATGTCCATTGTTATTCGATTAAACGTTAATGCTACATCAAATAAGCGGATACTTTTAAATGTTGAAATAAAATTGAAATTTGTATAATTTGTTTTAACTTGTTGTTTGATGTTATAATCTAGTTTTTTTTTACTTTTAACAAAGCTAGAAAAATAATTATTTCATCTTTAGTCCGTTCTGTGTTGTCTCTATTATTTTTATTACGTTATATTCAATATACTTGCATCGGAATTTATTTTAGTTAACTTGCAAAATAATATTCTATTCTCTCTGTTATTTGATAATTTCTTTGTAATGACTTGCAAAAACAAGTTGTTCTTTGTTCGATACAAATATTTTGTACACATTTGTATAAAACATATATTTAATACTCTATCCGAATGTGATCACCCATATATAGATTGCCTTCCAAAACTAATCCTATATTTGCATTCCTTCGTCAAACAAATGCGCTAAAATTCACAGATTAATGTTAACACAGATTTCAGTGAAATTTCAACTGAATCAATTAAGCTGGATTACAATTAAACTGTATTTACCAAATCTATAAACTCTTTATAACTACTGTGTGACATCGAGAATAAATGTATGTTACCCGTATATAATTATAATTACGAATATGCAACGCATGTGCACATTTCAGTATTATGTACAATTGTCAAATATTTAATTACACAGTGAATTAATATAAAATTGTTAAACTTTTAAACAATAGTCGGTGAATACTGAACTCTAGCATAATATTGTTTGGTACATACGTGCGTATATGAGAAATGAGCATTGGTTTTGTGTGGAAGGAATATAATTAAATTAGTAAAATCGTGCTAAAAGCTTGTACCACGATCAATTAAATTTCTCATTTCAAGCCAAGTTGCACGGCAGGGGAGGATTGCATGAGAATAGGTCTTGTCTGCGCACGTATCATCATCGTTCATGAAAATATGTTCACGCTAACACGTATCTTCAGGTAAAGTTCGCCTATCTTCACACTTATAATTGGGGCAATTTATGGTTAATTTAAGACATTATGTAAATTGTATATGAATTATAGTACTTGTGTAGTATTTTGTTAGCAAGCGGAACACTTTCCGAAAATGTGCCATTAGTGGCTTGGCTAATACAACGTACAAGTGCACAACAGGATTTATATATTATTTATTCCGAAGCAAAAAGGCTAATAATTTGGACAGTTTCATGAAGTATTAACTAGCTATGGAGAACAAAACAATAACACTACTTTCAAACAATCTATTTATCTTTATTTTGTTCTATTTTCATTTCATTACCATTTTGGCTCTAATTATAATGTAATAAATATAATAAGCAACGTAATATCGCCCGAGAAAGAAAAATAATGGACTTACCCATGTGACACAATTCGCTGAGACATCCGGTATATTTAATAATTACTTATAAAATATTTCATTAAAATTTTCTACAAGTGTAACCTAAAATTCCATTAGCTGCTGTTGACAGTTCATGAACGTTATGAACGGGACAGCCGCCTTACGATCGTTGAAATTTAAATAAAAATAAGAGTTTGTTATCCGAGAATTTACTGCAAGTTGAAAAATTATAAATTTAAATAGACAATTACGGCAACAATGATAATTATAACGATTTAGATGCAAAACAGATGCGAGATATTTATATCTATATATTATTACTTTCATTTACAAACAAACATATGTTCATTTCAAGTCAATTAATGAACTTCTTCATCATAAGCAACGTGAGAAATATAATAATTCTGAATTTCTTTTTAGATCAAGATTTTTAATTTTGTCACTTACTTTTTTGTCTTTGCCAAGCTAATATAAATTTGCATAAGTACATTGTTCTGTTTGTTATTCATAAGATCATTTCTAATTTAGAAGCAACGGCAGGATACAGCAAATTGTCTTGATAAATGTCGAGATCTTTAAAGTAGCCATTTCTTTTCTGTTCCAGTAAGCTAGCAAAATGAGATGTCGAAATTGCTAGAGACATGATTCATAATTATGTAGTATGATGTAATTGCAAACATATTCATTATGTGTCGGGCTGTCCAATAAGTGATAATTAAATTTGTTTAATTTAATCAACAATATTCAATCACGATCAATCAATTATGTATTTCCTTTCATTATTTATTACTTCTTCCAGCGATCTAAAAATATCTTGATTTTATGTCAGTATAAAGGATGATGACAGAAGCAAACCATTTTTCGAGTCAATGACAATGATAACGTTATTTCATTATCATGCTGTTGAACTGAATTCTGGAATATCTAGAAAAATCGATCTAAATTTCCGTGGTAATGTCTTTGATTCTTCTTTATTTAACAAATATTTTACTTATTTCCTTTAGAAAGTTCGACTGAATTTAAAATACTACCAAATTAATTTATTTTCAATCTTTGAAATAACTCTTTCAGATAAATGTGCGTTTAAGTTTCAAACTCTTACATGGGAAACGTAGTTCATTTTTCTTGAGTTTTTACGGTTGATTCTAAATTTAACAAATTGATACTGTTCTGATATTGATATCCTATTACTTCGATGAAATTGCTTTCAGACGATAAAGTTCAAAAATATACAACAGCAAGAAAATCAAATATATTGGTAGACAAGAATTAATAGATATCGTACATGAAAATCGCTACGTTAGTATATTAACGCACAATCCGTCACGAGTAAAACGAATAATCTATCTTGCTGACTACAAAATTATTCTTGTATTTTACGATATGCTGTCTACCATAAAGCACACATTTAGATAAACATATGAAATATTAATATTGTATGCAATAATGAATTATCAAAAATCATTATTTCTATGTAAAAGATTTTAAATGTGAAAGTATATCTGCTAAAATATACTACTATATGTATAAATCAAATTTAGAAATATTTACTTCATTCGATTTTATACAGCATGTCCGAAATAAAAACGACCATAGCAATTTACGGGTTAATTTTTTAATGTGTGAATAATTTTTTCCCAGTGCAATTTAGCGGAAAAATTTATTTGAAAAAGTTGTTTAGAATTTAAAAATGCATAATATGACGTTACAATTATTTGCAAAATGCTTTTATATATCGAAAAAATTATCTTTGAAATATCACATTTTGGTAACAGGTTAGTAGGCTACAAAATAAAAATTTTGACATAATTCAACACATAATCGGAACAGTCATTTCAGATTATGTATTATTGCAAACTGTGTCTATTTTTGTTTTGTAGCCTGCTAATTTGTCATAAAACGTGATATTTCAAATGCCTTTTTCTGTATGTACTAAAGCATTTTATAATAATGAAATTATTCACAGTTTAAAAAATTAACCCGTAAATTGCTAATGTTCTGTTTTTTTTCGGACGCTCTGTATGTAGTTCTGGAAATACACGTATAGGATATTTAACAAGTGTCTGCAACAACTTATACATTAGCATTGCCGATACCGTAAGTACCTCCTATCAAATTACAGATTCATTAAATTCATTCCCTAAATTGTTTCAGCCGTATAAACCTTTCTAAGATAAACAAAAGATTTAAGTAATCTTACCTAGATGTGTTTAGGGAATTTTAGCATATAGAAGCAAACATATAAAATTGCGAAACGTATTAATAATATGATTTTCTATTCAAGTATTTAATTCATTGTAAAAAAGAGAACCTTTTCTAAATTTCTTGAGTTTCAAAGTCCATTGAAAACATTTTCTTCTTTCATTTTATCACTGTACACTCTTCATGCATTTCTGCTTTATTAGTAATATTTTATAATATATTCTGTTTACGATATCAAAAAACGGATCATTATAAAAATTCAAATAAAAGATATTCATTTTTGCGTCTGTCAAAAGAAATAAAAAATAATTATTTTTTTTGACAACGTTACAAGTATTAGGATCCATTGACATGAAACTGAAATGAAAAGCTTTTGTCTGCATAAAGTCAGATAAGATATCATACAGTATTTGTTAATACATTGTTACTGTAGAAAAAATATATACGTTTTTTCCTTAACTAAAAATACATAAAACATTTACTTGGTAAATAAAATTTCAGTATTTCTCGTTGAATAAACCAAAAGTTTTTCTAGCTCGTCTGGCAGAAAGTTAAATTAGACAGTGATTTATTTCATGATAAACTAAAATTATATATTATGATAACAATTGCTGTAAAATATTGACATATTACTATAATTTTTATGAGAAATTTAATTAATTTTGACACATAAAAATATAAAAATAAAAATATTTGTTTCAAAATATATTTTAGTAGATAATTTATACAGATCTGTAAATTTTATTTTTAAATTTAAAAACGCAACATCACGCTATATCCCAGTTACCCGGGGTTGCACAATTTAGCATTTATTAACGTCCATCAGCGGAGTTGCCAGCTCACACCAGGACGGATTTAAATATTATTTATTCCCTTACATATTTGTATTGATTTTCTTTATAATATAAAAATACATTATTGAGTTCCGTGTGCAATCAAAACGTTATTTAACCCGAAAACACACAAAAAATCTTAATCAATCAACACCTAAAATCAATTTTGTTTATGAGAGATTCGTTTTTAGTCAAGATTATATTGGCTAGTTAATGAAAGTGATACAAATAATATATAAACATTTTAGTTTAATTTCTCTTTGTATCCAGAAAATTCAGATTGCAACTTCAATGTTATCAACTTTATATCTAATCGATACTTTTAAACAATAATTACATTCACGAGTTTAGAATTAAAGTAATTTGTAAGACGGTATGTTCACTTTACGCCATTAAATTTTAAGTAATTTTCCAAGTTAGCATACATTGTTTACAACTGCTCAAGTATATTTCATTATTGCATATTTGTTCTTCGTTACGAAAATTACACTTCATAATAATATAGAAAATTAATAGCAAGGTTTATTTAAAAAGAATGACGGTTACAGGTGAGGTACACCGACTTCCTGTTAGTGCTTGCACTACAGTGTTAACAGGATAATTGGAGCGTGAGCAATATTCGTCGACCGTGTACGCGACAGACAATGTGCTATTTGTACGATATGACAGTACAACATGAATATACGTGTGTATCAGTGATCTTTGAGTTATATGTCTGATGAATCTATTGTGGAACCTTTTCAGAAGTAACTAATATTCGACAGAGTTCAGAACTGATTGTTGAATACGAACAATGCGCGAATTGTAGTTAACATTGATAAACTTCATAATTGCTACATCCAGATATAATATTTTAAAATATTCTATTTGATTGTATTTCCCTCCAGAATTATGCTAGAACGACTTAGTTGACTGTGCCGATACTACCAGTCTATGTTCTGTGATAGCATCTGGTACTGACAAGACGCTGGCGAAGACAATTACTAACAGGGTATTTGTGACTAATAGGTTGTTAATTAGTCAGTTTGAATCTTGAGTTAGTGATGGAAACTAGCCATATATTAGTAAGTGATATTTGCGCACCGCATTATATGTAGTGAAACTTGGTACTATCTCTGACCATCAAAGCTAATTCATAGCACCACAATAATGATAATAGGTCATATATCTTGAACTAATTAAACAGTCTGTTCGCTGTTACTAAAATAGAACTAGTGCAGTATGAAAGTAATAGTTGAAACAATCATTATATTTTATAGTTATTTCCTGTTTTCTAAAGTAATATTACATTAAATTAAATACATATAAGCATTTCTCACGAACTAATTTCATAAAGATTATCTATTAATTTAGGTTGTTTTAGGACAACAGTGTCTGTCATTCTAATATATCGTAATGTTCTGCCGCCACTTGAATGAAGATTCGCTATCTGTGAAAATGACGTATGGAAAAAGTGCGTGCATTTCTACAAAAATGTATCACGAAAGAAATAAATAATGTACAGACAATTGTATTTAATAAATGAGTGGGAGAACTCAATAGTTTTTTCAGGAATATTTTTCAACTGAATTTTAAGAAATTACTAACCATATTATAATGACTTTCTGATGTATAAAACTACAAAGAGTGATGTTAAAGCATGAACTGACTGATTTAAAAAAAAATAAAAGCGATTTTATAATGATATAGTAGTAGTGAACTCATTAATGAAGTTGCATAAATAATTAGCGGCACATTTAGGTCATTAGTGGAGTACAAAAAAAGATAATCATTATTTTTCTACAACATGTAATCTTTGAAAAATATTTACAGTAAAAAAATTAATGATGTAATATAATATTTACTCGTATACATTGAGGATTTAGGTTTAGTAAAATGGAAATGTATTATTAATGAGAACTACTACATAGTGCATAATATGAAACATGTTAAACTTCATTGTAATACAAAATGTAAAAATAAATTATATTTATTTCGAACTACAATAACAATAAAACGTACACAGAGACAAACTGTGTCAAAATTTAATTGGCGAATATTCGTAAATAAATCAGCGGTTCTGGTAATTCTAAACGCTTTTGTTCCGATGCTACATAAAATGTTTACGGACGCAATAGAACACGTGCAAATTCCATTATATGGAAGCTTTTAGAAACATAGTTCTCTATTCAAACGCAACACGGAATTACAGCTAAAATGTAGCAAAGCATTAATTCAAATAGACTTGTTGATTAACTGCCGTAAAATCTATGAAATGACACTTCAGTAGAAACGAACTAGTAATCCTCTTGGTAAAAATCAGTAAAAACAAGCAAATATAGTTTTAATCAAAGCTTGGAACTGGTAAAAAATGTTAGTAAAAAAGCACCAATAAAAATACTGATAAACGATATTTTTTGCAGTTTTTGTGCTGTTTTAACGTTTAATCGTTATTGATAAATTAGTACCAGAAAATATTGGTAACTGTTTACGCTTACTGGTATTTTTTAATGTTTTAAATTTTTTCCAATTTATAACAAAAACATGTATATTTTGTGTATAATTTACTTTTCATTGTTTTCGTATATGATCACTCTGATTATTTTAAGTTTGCAATTGTATTATAATCAATTACTTTGTAAGTATGAAATAGTTTTTTCATTTATTTCGTAGTAATTCATTTTATATAAATATATTGTAACGTTACAATTTGGCTGTAACGTGTCGCTAAGATTTTTCGACTTGTCCAGACGTAGGAAAGAAAGAAAGAACACAGAGGGTCGTTTGTCGGACGTCGACCGCATAACACGGCATCGTATTTGTCTTTATAAATTCTACTTTGTAACTTATCGCTAGATTCTATGTGAACTACCTGCCGGTTATAAAAGTGTAATGTTTACC